>SJYV01012267.1:0-15072 GCA_006410875.1 Neotragus pygmaeus | reverse complement strand
AATATCTTCTGCTTCTGTTAGGTCTTTCCCATTTCTGTCCTTATCGTGCCCATCCTTGAAAGAAATGTTCCCTTAGTATCTCTAATTTTCTTGAAGAGATCTTTAGTCTTTCCCATTCTATTGTTTTCCTCTATTTCTTTAGCATTGTTCATTTAAGAAAGGCCTCTTATCTCCTTGCTATTCTCTGGTTCTCTGCATTCATTTGGGTATATCTTTCCCTTTCTACCTTGCCTTTCACTTCTCTTCTTTCCACAGCTATTTGTAAAGCCTCCTCAACCACTTTGCCTTCTTGCATTTCTTCTTCTTTGGAACGGTTTTGATCACTGTCTTCTATACAATGTTATGAGACTCTGTTCATCATTTTCCAGAAACTCTGTCTACCAAATCTATTCCCTTGAATCTATTTGTCACCTCCATGGTATAATCATAAGGGATTTGATATAGGTCATACCTGAATGGTCTAGTGGTTTCCCCTACTTTACTCAAGTTAAGCCTGAAGTTTGCAGTAAGGAGCTCATGACTGGAGCCACTGTCAGCTTCAGGTATTGCTTTTGCTGACTGTATAGAGCTTCTCCATCTTTAGTTGCAAAGAATATAATCAATCAGATTTCAGTACTGATCTTCTGGTGGTGTCCATGTGTACTCTCGTCTCTTGTGTTGGTGGAAAAGGGTCTTTGCTATGACCAGTGCATTCTCTTGGCAAAACTCTGTTAGCCTTTGCCCTGCTTCATTTTCTACTCCAAGGTCAAACTTGCCTGTTATTCCAGGTATCTCTCGACTTCCTACTTTTACCTTCCAATCCCCTGTGATGAAAAGCACATTTTTTTGGTGTAAGTGTTGGGACCTAACAAATGCCATGATAGGCTTCAAGGACTAAGGTAGGACTCACAGGAAAAGCTGAGTCATTGCCCAGTGAGGTCATTCCACGGATGCCAGGACTTGTCTAATCAGCATACTCCCTGTAACCTGGTTTGAGTTTATCAGGACGTAAAAGACATCCCCTGCAGCCAATAAAGATCAGCCAGTTAGTAAATATCAGGGAACCCCTGCAGCCAATCAGCCCTTGCCAACTCCTTGTCTTTGTTCTAACCTATAAATACTGCTGTAAATCTGGGCTCAGGGCTCTTGCTCCACTCCACTGAGTTGGATGTGGTGGGGGCCCTAGCTCGAGCTAGAAATAAATTCCCTTTTTGCATTTGCATTGCCGTGGATGTCTTGTTTTCTCAGTTTTGGGGACTCAGACTGCGGGCACAACATTTGGGGGCTCGTCCAGGATCCCCTGACTGAGAAGAACAACACCTTCCAGGCATAAGGGAAGCCTCATTAGCAGGAATGATATCTGGATGCTGCCGTCAGGTCAGGGGGCGAAATAGTCACCCGGCCAGGATAAGACCGGGGCCCAGCATTCGTGCTGGAAGGCAGCTGGTTCTGTGAGGGATCGGGAGGGAACGTCTCTCCCGCCTCCGAATCTGGTGGGCAGTGGGCGCCCTTGGGTAGGATAACATTGGGGAGCAAGACAACAGTAACCTGGGATAGACCTAGTTCTGTGTTTTCGGCCGATATTTGTCTGTCTTCCATCTGTCACCTTTCTTTGTGTGTCGGCACCATTTTTTGTTTTTTGTGTGTTTATTGTGAGCTCTGCCGTTATGGGTCAAAGCTCTTCCACCCCTTTGTCTGTAATGACTGACCGTGAAGATCGGGAGAGTCAGAAGAAGAAGCTGATATTCCAGGAATCCTCTCTATATCCTAGCCTGACTGAAATTAGACACTGAAATCTCACCTCCCCCATATACGCAGCCATCCTTGCCCCCGCAGGTACCGCAGGTGTCGTCCGGAGAACAAAGGAGGGACCCAGAACCCCCGGCTCCACCACGGGAAAGGGGGCCAGCCCAAGGAACTCGCGGAAGGACTTGAAGGGGCGGAGACTTGTCTGAGGACGGAAGCCGGGAGGCTCCTTCATCCACCATTCGGGCATTCCCTGTCCGGGTCGGCCCGGCAAACCCCAGCGGGGAGTGAACATACCAGTACTGGCCGTTTTCTACGAGTGATTTATATAATTGGAAAACTCAAACCCCTTCTTTTTCCGAAAAACCCCAAGGTCTTGTTAATCTCTTAGATTCTATCCTGTTTACTCACAATCCTACTTGGGATGATTGTCAGCAGCTGTTGCAGGTGCTTTACACCACGGAGGAGCAGGAACGAATCTTGTTGGAGGCACAGAAACACGTTTTCGGAGTGGATGGAAGGCCCACCATGCAGCCCCATCTAATTGAGGAGGGGTTTCCTTTGATGTGACCGAACTGGGATTTTGAACGCGCTGAAGATAGGGAGCGTCTCCGCCAGACTCTGATGGCTGGCCTCCGGGCAGCCGCCAGGAAACCAACGAATTTGTCTAAGGTAAATTTGATAAGGCAGGAGCCAAACGAGAGTCTGGCAGCCTTTTTAGAGAGGTTAATGGAGGCTTTCAGGCAGTATACGCCCATGGACCCCCAGGCTGATGAGTCACGCGCAGCAGTCTTGCTAGCCTTTGTTAATCAGGCAGCTCCGGATATCAGGAGGAAGTTACAGAGGATAGAAAGGCTAGGAAAACAGTCAATACAGGATTTGGTGAGGGCAGCTGAGAGAGTGTTTAATAACAGAGAGACCCCTGAGGAGAGGAGGAACGAATTAGACAGGAGGAAATGAAATTTAGAGCTAAGGAAAACCCGAAGAAATCAGAAAGAGCTGGCTCAAATTTTCTTTGTGGGGACGAGACTGGGACCTGATTCCCGGAAGACTCAAGACACCCAGCCGAAAGGAGGGGAGAAACCAGCTAGACCTACTCTAAAGAGAGACCAATGCACCTACTGCAAAGAGCAAGGGCACTGGAAAAAATGAGTGCCCCAAGAGAGACCTGAAAAAAAGGACTGTAAGGAAAGAAGAGTCTCCCTTGGGTCCCACATTTTATATGCAGGAGAAGATAGTGATCAGGGGGGTCAGGGCTGGCTCCCTCCCTGAGTCCTGGGTAACTATTAATGTGGAGGGGAAACCGGTCAGCTTCATGGTGGATATGGGAGCCCAATACTCGGTCCTCAATCAAAAATTTGGGCCAATGTCCAAGAAGAGTAGCTTGGTCCAGGGAGCCACTGGGACAAAAAGATATTACTGGACTACTAAACGAAAAGTGGACTTGGGAGCCCAACGGGTGTCCCACTCATTTCTGGTGATCCCAGAATGTCTGGCCTCTTTATTAGGAAGAGACCTATTGTCCAAAGTCAATGTGCAAATTCACTTTGACTCTGGAGAGATATCAGTCACAGATGGGCTTGGACAACCAATTCATGTTTTATCCCTGGCACTGAGAGATGAATACAGACTATATTCACCAAAACCCCCTGCAGCTGTGGACCCGGCTATGCTACAACGGATCCAAAAATACCCTCTGGCCTGGGCCGAGACGGCAGGAGTAGGACTGGCAAAACAAAGACCTCCCATCATTGTTGAATTAAAAGCAAATGCTACCTCTGTGAGGGTAAAGCAGTACCCCATGAGTCAAGAGGCCTGGCAAGGAATCACGCCACACATACAGTGCCTCCTGAAGGTAGGGATTCTTAAAAAGTGTTGGTCCCCATGGAATACTCCCCTGCTGCCTGTGAAAAAGCCCAGGGGAATGGACTTTAGACCTGTCCAAGATCTTCGTGAAGTCAACAAACAGGTGAGTGACATTCATCCCACTATCCCTAACCCATATACCGTCCTGAGTGGCTTGCCACCAGACTACATCTGGTACACAATCTTGGACTTAAAAGATGCCTTTTTTAGTTTGCCTCTGGCCCCCCAAAGCCAAGAGATCTTCGCATTCAAATGGACTGACGAAGACAGTCAAACTGTAGAACAGCTGACCTGGACTCGCCTTCCATAGGGATTTAAAAACTCGCCAACGTTGTTCAACGAGGCTCTAGGAGAGGACCTCTGTGAGTACCGGACTAGCCACCCCGACGTTGTCCTATTGCAATATGTGGATGATCTCATGCTGGCCGCTACTGCCAAGGAGGTATGCCTAGAGGCCACAGGCGACCTCCTTCAGACTTTGGGGACATTGGGGTACCGGGCGAGTGCAAAGAAGGCACAAATTGCTAAACAGGAAGCCGTTTACTTGGGGTACAAAATAAAACAGGGGCAAAGATGGTTGACTCAGGCTATGAAGGAGACTATTTTACAGATCCCCGAGCCAACGACTCCTCGGCAGGTGAGGGAGTTCTTAGGGACTGTTGGGTGCTGCAGGCTGTGGGTCCTGGGGTTCGCTGAAAAGGCCCGGCCTCTATATGAAGGAAGTAGAGAGAGTAAAAACTGGACTTGGACTGAGCCAATGAGGTGGGCGTTTCAGGAACTCTGGCGGGCATTGCTAGAAGCCCTGGCCCTAGCTCTCCCTGACCTGGCTAAGCCATTTCAACTGCTTATGGATGATCAGCAGGGAGTGGGAAAGGGAGTCCTGACACAGCAATGAGGACCTTGGAGGCGGCCTGTGGCATATCTCTCTAAACGGCTGGGACCTGGTAGCTGCTGGATGGCCGCCCTGTCTCCGTTCCATCACAGCCGCTGCTCTCCTTGTCCATGACACTGACAAGTTGACGTATGGACAGCGCCTCCTGGCCTACACTCCCCTATAACTCCCTATAACTCCCTATAAAGGGGGTCCTCAAACAGCCACCGGGTAAGTGGATTTCTAACGCTCGCTTAACCTGTTACCAAGCCCTGCTGTTAGATGCTCCCTGGACACACTTTCAGACACCTTGTTTTCTAAATCCTGCTACTCTCTGGCCCATCCCGGAGGAGGATGGGCCCCTCCATNACTTTAGCTTCTTCAGCATTACTGGTTGGGGCATAGACTTGGATTACTGTGATATTGAATGGTTTGTCTTCGAAATGAACAGAGATCATAGTAATCATTAACCTGGTATAAATATAGATACATGAGTATAAGCATACACAATTGTAAACATACACTCATATATGTGTGTGGCTATTTGTCTTGCTGACCTGTTTAAGAAGTTTATAGTGATAAAGAATTGATATAAATTAATAACAGATTTTTAGACAAATTAAAATAGAAAAGCTAAATTTAAAATGGTTTCTTTCACATGATTAAAATCTGTTCTTCTATTTTAGACCTAGATTAGCCCTCTCTTTCAATGAAATAAATATTTGGCATTTAGATCACAGGGTTCTGATTTCATTTCATTAAGCTTCATATGTTTATCCTAAAAATCTCAAGTGCTTTTGAAGGGAATGCCTAGAGCTTGAGTAGGTCATCAACTCAGTCAACCAGATCATCACAGCTGACATCCAGCTAGTGCTGGCTGTGCCAACACTCCTTCTAGGAGGTTTATATGTACTAATTCATTTAACCCTCATGAGAACTATGTGAAGCAGTTGCCAATGAGAAAATTGAAGAGTAAAAATGTGCTCAATGTTATACAGCTAATAAGTGGTTGGTCTAGGATATGAAACAAGCTAACCTGGCTCCCAGATTCAGTTAGCAGTGACTCACCCACAAAAGTAGATTTCTATGTCAATTGTAAACAAAGTCAATAGTTTATCAGGAACAACTGAAATAGTCCCTAGAAAATTCTGAGTTGTTGCCCAAGAATATAACTAGGCAATTTGATAGTTGCTGTTGTTGTTCATGCTCAGTTGTGTCCAACTCCATGTGACCCCAAGTACTACCCCACGCCAGGCTTCCCTGTTCTTCACTATCTCCTGGAGTTTGCTCAAACCTATATCCATTGAGTTGATGATGCCACTCAATCATCTCATCCTCTGTTGCCCCGTTCTCCTTCTGCCCTCAATCTTTCCCAACATCAAATGTGATAGTAGTTAAAGCCTAATAAAAAGTCCACTTCAAGTGTATGAACACTCATAGGAGCCACTGATATTTTTAAAACACATTTGTAACACTGAAAGGCACAATGTTTTCCTTTACTTGTTGCTTATCATTACATATTTTGCATATTGGAACATAGTCCCAAGGAGATGACTTTTTTTGAAGAGAAATTTAGCTGAGATTAATTAAACAACTATTTTGGTAATAGATCCCTCATTAATATATTAAAAATATCAAACGGATCATAGACTCATAACAGGTTAATCAGAAAGGATTATGCATATATGCATATAGAGAGATTAATGAAATCATTTTGCTGTACACCTGAAACTAACAGAGTACTGTAAATCAACTACACTTCAGTCAAAAAGAACAAGAAAAAAAGGATTTGAGCCAGATTTCCTGAGGTGACTTAAAAAATAGAGATTCTGCCTATGTGAGAAATAGAAAATCAGAAGTTGCAAATGCCCTTTAAATTTACATAAGCTAACAGGATTGTTACCTTTGAAAATAGTAACACAGAACAAAAGTGATTCTTCTGAAACACCTGCACAATTGGGGCAGGATAATATTCCAATATTTTNTAAAAAATAGAGATTCTGCCTATGTGAGAAATAGAAAATCAGAAGTTGCAAATGCCCTTTAAATTTACATAAGCTAACAGGATTGTTACCTTTGAAAATAGTAACACAGAACAAAAGTGATTCTTCTGAAACACCTGCACAATTGGGGCAGGATAATATTCCAATATTTTTCAAAACAGTTCAGAAGGAATATATTATCATTATTATATTATTGTTTCTTCAAAATGAGTTTTAAATTAAAAATTTAAAATAAAAAGTTGTTGAATTTTTCCTTTAAATATGATAGGAATAAGCAGCAATAGACTAGACAGCTCACTTAAATTTTGCCAAGCCAGTCTGCCTTACTATCTAAATTTAACTCCCCTGACAACTTCAATGAATAGCTTAAAATATAATTAAGGGTTCAGTGATATTTTTCAATAATTTGAGAATTATGTTCATCAAATAACTTTTCTGATAGTTTGCACTTCTTTTGATAAAAAGTCAAACCAGAATTCCCTTGATACAGGTTAAAGCAAGGTCATTATACATATCATGTCCTTTCTACAAAATCATCTTGGCAGTTAGTGCTCATTCACACTTCTGTATGATTTAGGAATATCAGCTTTTTCCAGGAAAAATCCTATTGAGAGGCTAACTGGAATTCTATTTAATTTATAGCTATTTTTAGAATAGCTATACTTCTAATACTGATTCTGACTTTATATAAAATCATATTTTCTTTTTATTTATAACCTTTTAAAAGTCTTCAATAATGTTTCATCATTTTCTTTATACAAGATTTGAAATATATTTATTTCCCTATTCGTGTGCTTTATCACTGAAATGTATTTGCACACACTATACTTCACTTCTTAATTTGTTTTAATTTTATGAATGTTCAACAGTAATAGTTCACATAGAAGCTTCGCTGAAATTATCAGTTCTACTCCATTTTTAATGGATTTTATGGGGATAAACCAGACTCATAGGCAATGAGTTTTACTTTCTTTTTGGTGAGAAGAGTCTCACTGTATGATCTGATTTCAAACACTAAGCATGGCTCCAAACACCTATCTAAAATAGAAGAATTATTTTTTACCATTGTTCTGCTGAATCCAAACTTCCTACCACTCTACCTGCTTCCAAACTTAGGAATCAGAAGACTAGAGAGCAGCATCACTCACTGCTTTGTGTTTCTTCTCAATTTAGTTCCAATGGGTTCTCTTGTTTTGAACAGGATATGCTTTTCTTAATATTCTTTATTTATGTATATTTTTTCATAAGTTTTATGAAGATAAAGATTTGATGCATAAGTTCACACTAAAATGAGTAAAAGTTTCCATGAAATGTATTCTCACTTACATATTATTCAATAACTATCAAATCGTCCCAAGGTTCTAAAATCTGTAGTATAAGAGGCTAAATTTAGCACCCTAATACACTGGAAAGAGCACTGGTTCAAATCTCAGTTTTAATCACTAATTAGATATATTACCTTATAAATTTCAGTCTGTCCTTTGTTAAAATTAATACCTTTTAGGCACTCAATTTCCTATCTGTGAAATAAGAATAAAAATGATCTTGCAATTATTAAATGTTTTATTTAAATTCTCTAAAACATAATCTCTTAACATTTCTTCCTTTTTTAAGGGTACATCAATTGAATATCTGGAAAAAATAAGTTGACTAGAAAGACAAGAAAAGCTTGATTTAGGTGACATTCCTGGAAAAATGCCCTCTCCACTCTGACCAACATCGAGGTTTATACTGACAGCCTAGGTCATCAAGTATGGCATCCTACAAAGCTATCTGAAAGGAAGAATTGAGGCATTGTTTATTGCTGTCTTTATCAATATAAGGGACTAAGTCCATGAGAAATAGATAACAGGAGTACGTTTATATTATTATTTTAAGTATTTAAACAAGATCCAAGAATTATTCGAGTGATTCCTGTCAATCTAAAATAAACAACAGTGAGATGATCAGCCTTTGAAAAATAACATTAATAAATGAGAAACGTCAAAGATCCATGCACAATAACAATTATATAACACATTTTATTGATTCATGTTAAGTGGATACTTAGAATCTAGATTCCATGAAAACTCAGCTATCTAGAAAATGAAATCTTTTCTAAAATACTTTAGAAATTTATTCATCTATTTTGAAATGATTTTAGAAACATAAATACAATACCAAGTAATCAACTAAAATATCAACAATTTACTGAACCAACGTTTTTGGGAAATTGCAAGAACAATACAAAATCAAGAAATAGGTCTGTTATCAAAGTCCAAGAGAATTAAAGATAAGTTTCTTTTTTCTTTTGTAATTTACACCTCCAACATTAAATTGAACAGCAGCATTACAGACACCTGCTTCAGTAGAGTCATTGTTTCCATGGTGCCACTTTCCATCACCTATTTTTAATAGTTTACACAACAAGATCAAGGGTGTCCCAGCTGTTACTGCCACTGTTGCTAAGCAACGTTTAAATCGGAGTTCAAGAAGACAAAGAATCATGCTTGAAAAATTTCTCAAGTGTCTGTTTTATGCACCCCCACCCCTGCTTTCTTCATTTGGCACCATTTTCAATGTTTATACTCAGATGATTAGGGTCTTTTCTTTAATTCAATATTACATATATATACATGAATCCACCATTCCAAGTGCTACCACAATCAACTAAGTGTTTTTGTTCATTTTCAAAATGTAGTATATATGTTAAACTACAGGCTATCTTTAACATAAAATAAGCAGATTCAAAGTATTAACTTCGCCTTCATCAGAATCTGAAGTCATTTTAGGTCTTTGTAATCTATTGTTAGACTATAGCATTGCTGTACCTCAGAGTCTTGCAAAATGACACAAACATCAGTGGCTAGAGATTTGCTGCCTGCAGAGAATTACAATACCCTCTTGTGTATTCTGAAATCTAAATATCATCACCTGCAAAAGACAAAGAAGTCAAAATTCTATAAGACACAGAAACAACAGAAGTTAATGTTAGGCAACTTTAAACTTGGAATTTCTAGCTAATACAAATTGCTAGTAATTAGAAAGACAGATAGTATCTTTCAAACATTTCTGTAAACAATGAAGTTTTTCCTACAAAAGTAATTATTCAAAAACTAATGGCACATCTGCCTAGTTTAATAGGTTAATAAATACAAATCAGCAATGTGGAAAGTAAATATTAAGGGGAGAAAACATCTTAATTTTGGAATGTACAATTTATAATAAGATAGAGATTTTAAGAGCTCTGAAGTTATAATCAAATATTCCTGAATAATCCATACGACAAAAAGAATATTATGGTATGACTTACAACTAGACATCTAATGAATCTGCACCTGTGTGTAATGATGTCCAGCTTTAAAATCTGTTGATGCAGATGACATTTAACCCATGGCTAAGACTGAGGGTTCTGGTCCACACAGTACCTACCCATGCAAAAATGGTCCAGGTTGACCCAAATACTCAGATTCTCAGATTTTTTTTTTACCTTCTTTTAAGAAAACACAAAGCTATAGCATTTTCTTTCTAAAATATTTCATATTTTTTGCTTCTATTTGGCTATTATTTTCTGGCTCTCTTCTAAAATCTGCTAACACCGAGAAATCTGTTAGTTTGTTGTTATAGTGGTGTTAGTTTAAGAACTGCTAACGTTTACTGAACTTATTTCAATTATCCACTTTGTTTTTCCTTCTGCTTTCTTATTACTTCACAGTCTTATTGTTAACTTTAGATTTGTAAAAATCTTCTTCTGCAAATATATATAACTGTTAAAAATGTCAGTTCGGTATTATTGATCATATTTCCTATTTAAAGATACAGATGTAATAATAATGTACTTGAGTTGGAAGTAACCGAGGGGTCTTCAGTGACAAAAGAAATTCCCCTGTGGATACATCCATATACGTGTTAGAAAGTTTAGAGTCCAAACTCCATAAGTTGTTAAGTGTTGGAAATAAACCTGAGACATACAACTGAAGTTTAGTCTGTGTATTGACATGGATGTTACCTATCCTTGCTAAAAAAATCATCATGATAAGAATGAATAAACAAGTTCTCCAGTTTCTATTAATACCTCACTAAACTGAATGCCGAAGAATTGATGCTTTTGAAATGTGGTGTTGGAGAAGACTCTTGAGAATCCCTTGGACTGCAAGGAGATCCAACCAGTCCATTCTAAAGGAGACCAGTCGTGGGTGTTCTTTGGAAAGAATGATACTAAAGCTGAAATTCCAGTACTTTGGCCACCTCATGAAAAGAGTTGACTCATTGGAAAATACTCCGATGCTGGGAGGGATCAGGGGCAGGAGGAGAAGGAGATGACAGAGGATGAGATGGCTGGATGGCATCACCGACTCGATGGACATGAGTCTGAGTGAACTCTGGGAGTTGGTGATGGACAGGGAGGCCTGGGGTGCTGCAATTCAAGGGGTCGCAAAGAGTCAGACACGACTGAACGACTGAACTGAACTGAACTGAATCTACCATGAGAAACAGTCCTCTCTTTCTGTTTTTGCTACAAAAATTGCCTCCATTTCTACACTGCTTTATTCATCTTTCTTCTTCTAGGTTTTCCTCATACCCTGAAAACATGATATGCTACCTTGCTAAGGCTGAAAAACAAAGTACCCTAGACTGAGTGACTAAAACAGCAGAAATATATTTCCTCTCACTCTGGAGGCTGAAAGTTCAAGATCAAGGTGAGAGTAGTGTTGATTTCTCCTGAGGGCCTCCCTCCTTGGCATGTACATGGCAATCTTCTCCCCATGTTTCATGTGATCTTCCCTCTGTTCCTGTATTGTATCCTACTCTCTTCACCTTTAAAGGACAACAGTCATATTGCTTTAGAGCCCTCTCTAAAGACCTCCTTTAACTTTAATTATCACTTTAAAGAGTCTATCACCCAATACAGTCACATGCTGAATCACAAATTGCGGGTTAATTATTCGTTATATGAATTTTAGAGGGACACAATTCAGCCAAAACTGCTAGACCATTCAGGTATGACGTAAATCAAATCCCTTATGATTATACAGTGGAAATGAGAAATAGATTTAAGGGCCTAGATCTGATAGATAGAGTGCCTGATGAACTATGGAATGAGGTTCGTGACACTGTATGGGAGACAGGGATCAAGACCATCCCCATGGAAAAGAAATGCAAACAAGCAGAATGGTTGTCTGGGGAAGCCTTACAAATAGCTGCGAAAAGAAGAGAGGTGAAAAGCAAAGGAGAAATGGAAAGATATAAACAAGTGAATGCAGAGTTCCAAAAAATAGCAAGAAGAGATAAGAAAGCCTTCTTCAGTGATCAATGCAAAGAAATAGAGGAAAACAACAGAATGGGAAAGACTAGAGATCTCTTCAAGAAAATTAGAGATACCAAGGGAACATTTCATGCAAAGATGGGCTCGATAAAGGACAGAAATGGTATGGACCTAACAGAAGCAGAAGATATTAAGAAGAGGTGGCAAGAATACACGGAAGAACTGTACAAAAAAGATCTTCATGACCCAGATAATCATGATGATGTGATCACTAATCTAGAGCCAGACATCTTGGAATGTGAAGTCAAGTGGGCCTTAGAAAGCATCACTACGAACAAAGCTAGTGGAGGTGATGGAATTCCAGTTGAGCTATTTCAAATCCTGAAAGATGATGCTGTGAAAGTGCTGCACTCAATATGCCAGCAAATTTGGAAAACTCAGCAGTGGCCACAGGACTGGAAAAGGTCAGTTTTCATTCCAATCCCAAAGAAAGGCAATGCCAAAGAATGCTCAAACTACCGCACAATTGCACTCATCTCACATGCTAGTAAAGTAATGCTCAAAATTCTCCAAGCCAGGCTTCAGCAATACGTGAACCGTGAACTCCCTGATGTTCAAGCTGGTTTTAGAAAAGGCAGAGGAACCAGAGATCAAATTGCCAACATCCGCTGGATCATGGAAAAAGCAAGAGAGTTCCAGAAAAACATCTATTTCTGCTTTATTGACTATGCCAAAGCCTTTGACTGTGTGGATCACAATAAACTGTGGAAAATTCTGAAAGAGATGGGAATACCAGACCACCTGACCTGCCTCTTGAGAAATCTGTATGCAGGTCAGGAAGCAACAGTTAGAACTGGACATGGAACAACAGACTGGTTCCAAATAGGAAAAGGAGTACGTCAAGGCTGTATATTGTCACCCTGCTTATTTAACTTCTATGCAGAGTACATCATGAGAAACGCTGGACTGGAAGAAACACAAGCTGGAATCAAGATTGCCGGGAGAAATATCAATAACCTCAGATATGCAGATGACACCACCCTTATGGCAGAAAGTGAAGAGGAACTAAAAAGCCTCTTGATGAAAGTGAAAGAGGAGAGTGAAAAAGTTGGCTTAAAGCTCAACATTCAGAAAACGAAGATCATGGCATCCGGTCCCATCACTTCATGGGAAATAGATGGGGAAACAGTGGAAACAGTGTCAGACTTTATTTTTTTGGGCTCCAAAATCACTGCAGATGGTGACTGCAGCCATGAAATTAAAAGACGCTTACTCCTTGGAAGAAAAGTTATGACCAACCTAGATAGCATATTCAAAAGCAGAGACATTACTTTGCCAACTAAGATCCATCTAGTCAAGGCTATGGTTTTTCCTGTGGTCATGTATGGATGTGAGAGTTGGACTGGGAAGAAGGCTGAGTGCCAAAGAATTGATGCTTTTGAACTGTGGTGTTGGAGAAGACTCTTGAGAGTCCCTTGGATTGCAAGGAGATCCAACCAGTCCATTCTGAAGGAGATCAGCCCTGGGATTTCTTTGGAAGGACTGATGCTAAAGCTGAAACTCCAGTACTTTGACCATCTCATGGGAAGAGTTGACTCATTGGAAAAGACTCTGATGCTGTTAGGGATTGGGGGCAGGAGGAGAAGGGGACGACCGAGGATGAGATGGCTGGATGGCATCACTGACTCGATGGACGTGAGTCTGAGTGAACTCCGGGAATTGGTGATGAACAGGGAGGCCTGGCGTGCTGCAGTTCATGGGGTCGCAAAGATTCAGACACGACTGAGCAACTGAACTGATCCTACATTGCAGGTGGATTCTTTACCTGCTGAGCTGCCAGAAAAAACCCACTTTTGAGGGGTTTGGCCTTTTATTGAGAAGGAGGCTCCACCTCTTCCATTACCTGTTATATCTGAACCCAGAGGGATGTTGGCTGGATCTGGGGCTCCGTCAGTAGACCAGGGATTGTGGTAACTAAACAAAGCAAAAAGTACATACCATTTACGATGCAAGCACATGCAAGGGGTTCCTGCCTTGCTTAGAGTAAACGTCTGAATTAACACAGAAAACCTTTTTTTGTTCCATAGCTGCAGGCAAGTTTGCCTTTTGAATCAATTAAATTGTTGACAGTCTGAACAGAAGTCTCGTATAAATCAACACTCAAGGTGCCTTTTAGTGCAGAGTGTGTGTGCTCCAAATGGGGCTGTGTGAGTGGAGAACTGACTAGAGTCAGGTTCAAATATTTTGACACACTCCTTGGTAAGAAATACGTTTCACATCAGAGCTAGTACATGGCCTTGTATAAATACATGTGCATGCACACACACATGCTCTCATGCACACAAGCACACACATAACGGTTGTACTAGGATATTTTCCATTCCATTCCATTCAAAACTGCTGGTTTCAACGTACCACATTAACTTCATGGCACCATGAATAGGTTGCAGCACTCAGCCTATTTGAAAAATATTGGACTCAACTATAGTTGGGCTTCCCTGATGGCTCAGTTGTAAAGAATATGCCTGCCAATGCAGAAGACTCAAGAAACACAGGTTCGATCTCTGGGTCAGAGAGATCCCCTGGAAGAGGAAATGGCAACCCACTCCAGTGTAGCCTGGCAGGCTACTGTCCATGGGGTCACAAAGAGTCAGACATGACTGAGCACACAGCACAGACTGTAGCTGCCCAGCACATGTATTGGAACACTTGGATATGCTGGGAAGGTGCCTTTGATATGTTGCATGTGGTTCTAGAAAATTAATAAACAGATATTCTACATACCGCATTTTTTNGCTCTGATAATGGACCTGCATTTGTGAGCAAAATTGTTAAAGGACTGGTCTCAGCCCTGGGGACCAAATGTAAGCTACATTGCAAATACAGTCCCCAGAGCTCAGGACAAATAAGAAGAATGAATCGGACCCTAAAAGAAACTTAAACAAAGCTGGCAATAGAGACTGGTGGGGACTGGGTAACCCTCCTTCCCTTTGTGCTTTTTCAGGCGCGCAATACCCCCTATAAACTAGGTTTGACTCCCTTTGAAATTGTATATGGAAGTCCATCCCCCATTTGTCCAGTGTTTGAGGGAAAGGCTAAACCATCTCTCTCGCTACACATGTTCCAACGAGAGATGCTGGCTTTAAGTAAAGTGCATAAACATATCTGGTCACTGATACGAGAAGTTCATGAGGGCCAGAGTAAAGGAACAATCCCATCCCATGATATGGGTCCAGGAGATTGGGTCGGGGTTAAGAAACACCAGTCAAAAACCTTAGAGGCCAGATGGAAGGGCCCCTATGTTGTTCTCCTTACCACCCCAACTGCCCTAAAGGTGGACGGAATTGGACCCTGGCTGCACT
>SJYV01012266.1:0-11697 GCA_006410875.1 Neotragus pygmaeus | reverse complement strand
CCAAGCACCATTCTCTGTGCCCCAGTCGCCCTGCGCTGAGGTCCGGGCTGTGTTCTGTGGTCGGCTAGCCACGATTTCCGTGCTCTGTACCATGGTCGCCCTTCACAGATTTCTGGGCTGTGTACCATGGTCGCCCTTCACTGAAGTTCTGGCTGTGTGCCATGTCGCCCTGTGCCAAGGTCCGGGTGGTGTTCCGTGGTGGTTAGCGACGAATTCCAGACTGTGTGCTGTGGTCGCCCTTCAATGATGTTCGGGCTGTGTGCTGTGGTCACACTGCACCGATGTCCGTGCTGTCTGCCTGGGTTGCCCAGTGCTGAGGGCCATCCTGTGTGCCATGGTTGCCCTGTGCTGAGGTTCGGGCTGTGTGCATTGGTTGCCATCAGCCGAAGTCTATGCTATGTGCCACGGTCACCCTGCGCCAAGGTCCTGGCTGTGTTCAGTGGTCGCCCTGGGCCAAGGTCAGGGTGTGTTGTGCCCTCGCTTGCGACGAATTCCAGGCTCTGTACTGGGATCGCTCTGCACCGAGGTCTGTGCTGTATGCCACTGTCGCCTTGTGCCGAGATCCAGGCTCTGTGCCGCTTTAGCCTTCTGCAGATGTCCGGGTTGTGTGCTGCAGTAGCCCCATGCAACGTTCTGGGCTGTGTGCTGTGGTCACCCTGCGCTGAAGTCCGGGCTGCGTTCCTTGGTCGGCTAGCGACAAGTTCCAGGGTGTGTTCTGCGGTCACCCTGCGCTGATGTTTGGCTGTGTTCCGAGGTCAGCTAGTGACGATTTCTGGACTGTTTGCTGTGGTCTCTCTGCACCAAGGTCCGGGATGTGTAACACGTTCGCCCTGCGCAGAGATTCAGGCTGTGTTCTGCACTCGGCTAGTGATGAGTTCCGGAGTGTGTGCTGCGGTCGCCCTGCGCCAAGGTCCGGACTGTGTGCCGCGGTCGCCCTGTGCCGAGGTCCGGGCTGTGTGCCGTGGGCNAAGGTCCGGGATGTGTAACACGTTCGCCCTGCGCAGAGATTCAGGCTGTGTTCTGCACTCGGCTAGTGATGAGTTCCGGAGTGTGTGCTGCGGTCGCCCTGCGCCAAGGTCCGGACTGTGTGCCGCGGTCGCCCTGTGCCGAGGTCCGGGCTGTGTGCCGTGGGCACCCTGCGCTGAGGTTCAGGCTGTGTTTTATGGTCAGCTAGCAACGAGTTCTGATGTGTGACGGGGTCGCCCTGCACCGAGGTCCTGGCTGTTTGCGGCGGTCGCTCTGCCCGAAGTTCGGGTNCTTCTGTGTATTCTTGCCGCCTCTTCTTAATATCTTCTGCTTCTGTTAGGTCCAGACCATTTTTGTCCTTGATCGAGCCCATGTTTGCATGAAATGTTACCTTGGTATCTCTAATTTTCTTGACAAGATCTCCAGTCTTTTCCATTCTGTTGTTTTCTCTATTTCTTTGCATTGATCACTGACGAAGGCTTTCTTACCTCTCCTTGATATTCTTTGGAACTCTGCATTCAGATGCCTATATCTTTCCTTTTCTCCTTTGTTTTTCACTTGTCTTCTTTTCACAGCTGTTTGTAAGACCTCCTCAGTTCAGTGCAGTCACTCAGTCGTGTCCGACTCTTTGTGACCCCATGAATCGCAGCACGCCAGGCCTCCCTGTCAATCACCATCTCCCGGAGTTCACTCAGACTCATGTCCATCGAGTCTGTGATGCCATCCAGCCATCTCAACCTCTGTTGTCCCCTTATCCTCCTGCCCCCAATCCCTCCCAGCATTAGAGTCTTTGCCAATGAGTCAACTCTTCTCATGAGGTGGCCAAAGTACTGGAGTTTCAGCTTTANTCCGTGATGCCATCCAGCCATCTCATCCTCAGTCGTCCCCTTCTCCTCCTGCCCCCAATCCCTCCCAGCATCAGAGTCTTTTCCAATGAGTCAACTCTTCTCATGAGGTGGCCAAAGTACTGGAGTTTCAGCTTTAGCATCATTTCTTCCAAAGAAATCCCAGGGTTGATCTCCTTCAGAATGGACTGGTTGGATCTCCTTGCAGTCCAAGGGACTCTCAAGAGTCTTCTCAACACCACAGTTCAAAAGCATCAATTCTTCAGCGCTCAGCCTTCTTCACAGTCCAACTCTCACATCCATACGTGACCACAGGGAAAAAGGCTATGGAACAACAGACTGGTTCCAAATTGGGAAAGGAGTACATTAAGGCTATATATTGTCACCCTGCTTATTTAATTTATATGCTGAGTACATCATGCGAAATGCCAGGCTGGATGAAGCACAGGCTGAAATCAAGATTGCCAGGAGAAATATCAATAACCTTAGATATGCAGATGACACCACCCTTATGGCAGAAAGTGAAGAAGAGCTAAAGAGCCTCTTGATGAAAGTGAAAGTGGAGAGTGAAAAAGTTGGCTTAAAACTCAACATTCAGTAAACTAAGATCATGGCATCTGGTCCTTTCACTTCATGGCAAATAGATGGGGAAACAATGGAAATAGCAAGATATTTTATTTTGGGGGGCTCCAAAATCATTGCAGATGGTGACTGCAGCCATGAAATTTAAAAACTCTTACTCCTTGGAGAAAAAGCTATGACCAACCGAGACNCTTTCACTTCATGGCAAATAGATGGGGAAACAATGGAAATAGCAAGATATTTTATTTTGGGGGGCTCCAAAATCATTGCAGATGGTGACTGCAGCCATGAAATTTAAAAACTCTTACTCCTTGGAGAAAAAGCTATGACCAACCGAGACAGCACATTAAAAGGCAGAGACATTACTTTGCCAACAAAGGTCCATCTAGTCAAAGCTATGGTTTTTCCAGTAGTCATGTATGGATGTGAGAGTAGAACTATAAAGAAGGTTGAGCACTGAAGAATTGATGCTTTTAACTGTGGTGTTGGAGAAGACTCTTGAGAGTCCCTTGGACTTCAAGGAGATCCAACCAGTCCATCCTAAAGGAAGTCAGTCCTGAATAATCATTGGAAGGACTGATGCTGAAGCTGAAACTCCAATACTTTGGCCACCTGATGGAAGAACTGACTCATTGAAAAAGACCGTGATGTTGGGACAGATTGAAGGTGGAAGAAGAAGGGGATGACAGAGGATGAGATGGTTGGGTGGCATCACCGACTCAATGGACATGAGTTTGAGTAAGCTCTGGGTGTTGGTGACGGACAGGGAAGATTGGCATGCTACAATCCATTGGATCACAAAGAGCTGGACGCCACTGAGTGACTGAACTGAACTGAACTCAGCCCAGGTAGTGATGAAAAAGTACATTTCTGACTGTTGTACCTAGACCAATGTGGTGTAGAGACCACGTTCCCCTATCCCTGACCCCGTCCCAGTCCCAGCCCCCAATAGTGTCCCTTCATAGACTTTGGCTGGGGACTTGTCCTGGGGAAGATGATTCAGGGTAGCAATGGTACCTGCTGTCTTTAACTGGTCCTCAGGCTAGGTTCCAGTTTCTGTGGAGAAGGATTTGAGGCTGATAGGATCTGGTAGACTTAAAGGCTAGCTTTGTGAGACTGAGCACAGCGAACAGTACATAAGGCATGGGGGAGGGAGGAAATGTTTTCCTTCCTTCTTCAGGAAATCAGGGACAGTCTTGCAGCCTACAGATAGAAACCTTGAAAACAGAAGCCAGGATACCAAACTTGATGTTCTTGTAATGGTGAGTGGAAGCAGTGAGGTTTCCACAACTCATCCTGCAAGAATCATTTAAGGATAAGTGGGAATAGAGGTAAAAGATTAGGGCAGATTAGTCGTGATTGTTGCTGACACTCTGCTTTGTGGGTCCATGTGAATCTCTTTCTTTGGGACACCCAACTATAGGTGAGAGATACCTTCTTTTGGGGGACTAGTATTTCATCATATTTTTAACAAGTTGAGATATAATTATATTAGTTTCAGATGTTGTTCAGAGGCTGTCAGGTCCAACTCTTTGTGACCCCATGGACTGCAGGATGCCGGGCTTCCCTGTCCTTCACTATCTCCTGGAGTTTGCTCAAATTCACGTCTATTGAGTCAGTGATGTTATCTAACCATCTCATACTCTGCCACCCTCTTCTTTTGCTTTCAGTCTTTCTTGCATCACAGTCTTTTCCAATGAGTCAGCTGTTTGCATCAAGTGGCCAAAGTATTGGAGCTTCAGCTTCAGGATCAGTCCTGTCAATGAATATTCAGGGTTGGTTTCCTTTAGAATTGACTGGTTTGATCTCCTTGCTGTCCAAGGGACTCTCAAGGGTCTTCTCCAGGACTACAACTCAAACGCATCAATTCTTCAGCACTCAGCCTTCTTTATGGTCCATCTCTATAAGGTAACATTTGTATATATTGCAAAATGATCACCACAATAAATCTATGTACATCCATCACCACACAGTTACAATTTTTCTTCTTATGACAAGAGCTTTAAAGATCAATGGTCTTAGCAACTTACAAATATACAAATATAGCAATATTACTAACTATAGTCTCCATACAGTACACGCCATATTCATGACTTATTTATTTTATAAGTGGAAGTTTCTATTTTTGACTATCTACTGCCTGCTTCTGGTGATTACCAATCAGTTCTCTGTGTCTGAGTTTGCTTTTGTTTCTTTTTATTTTAGATTCCACATATAAGTGAGATCATACAATATTTGTGTTTCTTTATCTGATTGGTTTCACTTAGCATAATGCCCTCTAGGTTTCATCCATATTATTGCAAATGGAAGGATTTCCTTCTTTTTTATGGCTGAATAACATTCAATTGTATTCTATCTTATATATATATTCAACTACAAATTTCACTTGCCAAGAGCATTGCCAGCTAAACAGCAACGACAAGGACATTTGCCATCTGCCTTCTCAGAGATTTAGTCCTGTGATTGCTGCAGCTGCTGACCTTCAGCCACTGAGGGGAATTCAGGGTGGAGAGTGAGGCAGTCTGTGCTCCAGGGAACCTGGTGGAGCAGGACTGCTGCTGTATATAATAGTTTACATCTGCTAATCCCAAACTCCCACACTTTCCCTGCCCTGTCCTTGGCAACCACAAGTCTGCTCTCTGTGTCTGTGAATCTGTTTCTGTTTCATAGATATGCTCATTTGTTTTGCAGTTTAGAGTCCACATGTAAGTGATATCATATGGTATTTGTCTTTCTCTTTCTGACTTACTTCACTTAGTTTGATTATCTCTAGGTCCATTCATGTTGTTGCTTCCATTCTTTTTAATGGCTGAGTAATGTTTCATTGAATGAAGAAGATGTGGTATATATATACCATATTCTTTATCCATTCATCTGTAGATGGATATTCAGGTTGTTTCCATGTCTTGGCTATTGCAAATAGTGCTGCAGTGAACACAGGGGTGCATGTACCTTTTAAATTATAGTTTTTTCTGGGTATATGTCCAGGAGTGGATATGCTGGATCATATGGCAACTCCATTTTTAGTTTTTTTTAGAAACATCCAAACTGTTCTCCACAGTGGCTGTATCAATTTACATTCCCATGAACAGTATATGAAGGTTCCCATCTCCCTGAATCTTCTCCAGAATTTATAGTTTGTGAATTGTTCGATGATAGCTATTCTAACTGGTGGGAGGTGATATTGTAGTTTTGATTTGCATTCCTCTAATAATTAGTGATGTTGAACATTTTTTCATGTGACTCTTGGCCATCTGCATGTTTTCTTTGGAAAAATGTCCATATAGGTCTTCTGTCCATTTTTTGGATTGGGTTGCTTGTTTTGATGATATTAAGCCACATGACCTTTTTATAAATTTTGGAGACTAACCTTTTGTCAGTCACATCATTTGCAAATATTTTCTCCCATTCTATGGATTGTATTTTTGTTGTGTTTATGCTTTTCTTGGCTGTGCAAAAGTTTTTGAGTTTAATTAGGTCCAATTTGTTTACCTTTGCTTTTATTTCCATTACTCTGAGAGACAGATTGAAAAAGATCCACTTTCTTTTGATCTCTATTTCCATGGAATATTCTTTTCCATCCCCCCACTTTCAGTCTGTATGTGTCCCTAGGTTTGAAGTGGGTCCTTCTGTTCAGTTCAGTTCAGTCGCTCAGTTGTGTCCAACTCTTTGCGACCCCATGAATTGCAGCACGCCAGGCNCATTTCAAACAAATTTTGGATTCTAATATAGTTTTTTTTAACTTACAGTTGTCCTTTAATCTATATTTTACATTTTACATCCCAGGGAAGAATACAGAAACATTCTCTTCAAGTTCGCAAAAGAGTGGTTCAGTTCAGTTCAGTTCAGTTCAGTCGCTCAGTCGTGTCCGACTCTTAGCGACCCCATGAATTGCAGCACGCCAGGCCTCCCTGTTCATCACCATCTCTTGGAGTTCACTCAGTCTCACGTCCATCGAGTCTGTGATGCCATCCAGCCATCTCATCCTCGGTCGTCCCCTTCTCCTCCTGCCCCCAATCCCGCCCAGCATCAGAGTCTTTTCCAGTGAGTCAACTCTTCGCATGAGGTGGCCAAAATACTGGAGTTTCAGCTTTAGCATCATTCCTTCCAAAGAAATGCCAGGGGTGATCTCCTTCAGAATGGACTGGTTGGATCTCCTTGCAGTCCAAGGGACTCTCAAGAGTCTTCTCCAACACCACGGTTCAGTTTATTTCATAAATACTGCAACTGAAATGTGTAATTAGTTATAAGCAATTTCATATAGGTAATTTGGAGATTGCAGGGCACCACTAAGAAGTGACTATTAATAAGTCTATTAAAATAAGCCATGAAAATCAGCTTTGGGGGGCAGTTTTGGGTGGGGTAGAAGTACAACACTAGACACCTTTACTGTTCATCGAGGGGATTTTCTTCCATTCAGGTTTCTCAACAAGGAACTTAGGAAGATGTTGCCTTTTACTGTATGGCTCAGTGAAAACCTGTGTCAGCAGACCCTCACTTGACACATATCAAGTGTTGGCCTCTGTCCCAAGTGCCCTGGATACTCTGTTATCCTCACGGTAATCCTACCAGCTAAGTGCTACTATCAGTTCAGATCAGCTGCTCAGTCGTGTCCGACTCCTTGCGATCCCATAAATTGCAGCACGCCAGGCCTCCCTGTCCATCACCAACTCCCAGAGTCCACCCAGACTCATGTGCATCGAGTCAGTGATGCCATTCAGCCATCTCATCCTCTGTTGTCCCCTTCTCCTCCTGTCCCAAATCCCTCCCAGCATCACATCAGGGTCCACTCTTCACATGAGGTGGCCAAAGTTTGGAGTTTCAGCTTCATCATCAGCCCTTCCAATGAACAACCAGGACTGATCTCCATTAGGATGGACTGGTTGGATCTCCTTGCAGTCCAAGGGACTCTCAAGAGTCTTCTCCAACACCACAGTTCAAAAGCATCAATTCTTCAGCACTCAGCTTTCTTCACAGTCCAACTCTCACATCCATACATGACCACAGGACAGACCATAGCCTTGACTAGACCGACCTTTGTTGNCGAGCTCTGGGCTTTGTGCCATGGTAGCCTTTTGTAGAGGTCTGGGCTGTGTGCCGAGGTCACCCTGTGCCGAGGTCCGGGCTGTGTGCCGTGGTAGCATTCTGCAGAGGTCCATGCTATGTGCCGAGGTCACCCTGTGCTGAAGTCCGGGCTGTGTGCAGCGGTTGCCCTGCACAGAGGTCCGGCCTGTGTGTCACGGTCACCCTGTGCCTTGGTCTGGGATGTGTTCCGCGGTCGGCTAGTGATGAGTTCTGTGTATGTGCTGCGGTCGCCCTTTGCAGAGGTTTGGGTTGTGTGCCGCAGTCGCCCTGCACCGAGGTCCGGGCTTTAACATGCAGTCGCCCTGCTCCAAGGTCTAGGCAATGTAACGCTGTCACGCAGTGCCGAATTCCGCCTTTGTGCCTTTTCCTCCCTGCACCGAGTTCCGAGCTCTGTGCCGCAGTCTCCCTGTACCGAATTCTGGGATGTGAGCCATNCGGGCTTTAACATGCAGTCGCCCTGCTCCAAGGTCTAGGCAATGTAACGCTGTCACGCAGTGCCGAATTCCGCCTTTGTGCCTTTTCCTCCCTGCACCGAGTTCCGAGCTCTGTGCCGCAGTCTCCCTGTACCGAATTCTGGGATGTGAGCCATGGTTGACCTGCTGCGACGTCTGGGCTGTGTGCTGCGGTCATCTTTTGCTGAAATCCGGGCTGTGTGCCACAGTGTCCCTGCACCAATCTCTAGGCTGTGGGCTGCGGTCGCGCTATGCCCAGTCTGGGCTGTGTGCCACGGTCACCCTGCTCCAAGGTCCAGCCTGTGTGCCACGGACGCCCTGCGCTGAGGTCCAGCCTGTGTGCCACAGTTGCCCTGCACCGAGGTCCGGGCAGTGTATCGCGTTCACCCTGCTCAGAGGTTCGGACTGTGTTCTGGGGTCAGCTAGTGATGAGTTCCGGACTGTGTGCCGCGGTCGCCTTGCGTCGAGGTCCGAACTGTGTGCCGTGGTCGTTGTGCACCAAGGTCCGTCCTGTTTGCCATGGTCACCCTTTGCTGAGTTTCGGAATGTGTGCAGTGTTTGCAATCAACCTAAGTCTGTGCTGTGTGCCAGGATCGCCCTGGACTGAGTTCGGGATGTATTCTGCCCATGNCGCGCTATGCCCAGTCTGGGCTGTGTGCCACGGTCACCCTGCTCCAAGGTCCAGCCTGTGTGCCACGGACACCCTGCACTGAGGTCCAGCCTGTGTGTCGCAGTTGCTCTGCACCGAGGTCCGGGCAGTGTATTGTGTTCACCCTGCTCAGAGGTTCAGACTGTGTTCTGGGGTCAGCTAGTGATGAGTTATGGACTGTGTGCCGCAGTCGCCTTGCGTCGAGGTCCGAACTGTGTGCCATGGTCGTTGTGCACCAAGGTCCGTCCTGTGTGCAAGGCTCACCCTGTGCCGAGGTCCGGGCTGTGTGCCACCGTCGCCCAGTGCCGAGGGCCGTGCTTTGTGCCACGGTCACCCTTCGCTGATTTTCGGACTGTGTGCAGTGATTTCAATCAACCTAAGTCTGTGCTGTGTGCCAGGATCGCCCTGGACTGAGTTCGGGATGTATTCTGCCCATGGCTTGTGAAGAATTCCGGGCTCTGTACCATGGTCGCTCTGCGGCGAGGTCCGTGCTTTGTGCCTCTTTCGCCTTGTGCCGAGATTTGGGTGGTGGGCCGTGGTAGTCTTCTACAGATGTCCGAGCTGTGTGCCACGGTCACCCTGTGCTAAGGTCCAGGCTGTGTGCCCGGTCACCATGCACCACGGTCCAGGCTGTGTTCCGTGTTCGCCCTGGGCCGAGGCCGTGGTATGTTCTGCCCTCAGCTNGGGTGGTGGGCCGTGGTAGTCTTCTACAGATGTCCGAGCTGTGTGCCACGGTCACCCTGTGCTAAGGTCCGGGCTGTGTGCCCGGTCACCATGCACCACGGTCCAGGCTGTGTTCCGTGTTCGCCCTGGGCCGAGGCCGTGGTATGTTCTGCCCTCAGCTTTTGATGAGTTCCAGGCTCTGTACGTTGGTCGCTCTGCGCGAGGTCCGTGCTATGTGCCACTGTTACCTGGTGCCGAGATCCAGGCTGTGTGCCACGGTAGCCTTTGGCAGATGTCCGGGCTGTTTGCCACGATCACCCCGCACAGAGATCCAGGCTGTGTGCCACGGTTGCCCTGTGCCGAAGTCCAGCCTGTGTGCTGTGGTCACCCTGCGCTGAGGTCCGGGCTGTGTTCCGTGGTCGGCTAGCGATGATTTCTGGACTGTGTTGCGTGGTTGCCCTTCACAGATTTCCGGGCTGTGTGCCGCAATCGCCTTGAGCAGAGGTCCGGGCTATGTGCTGCGGTCGCCCTGCACCGAGGTCTGGGCTGCGTTCTGTGGTCGGCTAGCTACGAGTTCCGGGATGTGTTCCGAGGTCACCGTGCGCCGAAGTCAAGGCTGTGTGCCGCGGTCACCCTGCACTGAGGTCGGGGCTGTGTTCAGTTCTCATCTTGCAACAAATTCTGGGCTCTGTGCTGCAGTTGTACCGAAGTCCGGGCTGTGTGCCGTGGTTTCCTTCTGCAGAGGTCCGGCTGTGTGCTCGGTCGCCCTTTTCCGTGATCCAGGCTTTGTGCCGCGGTTGCCCTGTGCTGAAGTCCTGGCTGTGTGCCACATTCACCCTGCGCCCTGGTCCGGNGGGCTGTGTGCCGTGGTTTCCTTCTGCAGAGGTCCGGCTGTGTGCTCGGTCGCCCTTTTCCGTGATCCAGGCTTTGTGCCGCGGTTGCCCTGTGCTGAAGTCCTGGCTGTGTGCCACATTCACCCTGCGCCCTGGTCCGGTTGTGTTCCCCAGTTGCCTGGGGACGAGTTCCGGTGTCTGTGCTGCGTTCGCTCTCCTCCGAGGCCCGTGCTGTGTGCCGTGTTCTCCCTGTTCCGAGGTCCGGGCTATGTTACGCGGTAGACTTCTGCAGAAGTCCGGGCTGTGTGCCAAGGTCGTGCTGTGCTGAAGTCCCGGATATGTGCCGCGGTCACCTTGTGCCGAGTTCCGGCCTGTGTGCCGCGGTTGACCTGCGCCGAGGTCTGGGATGTGTTCTTCGGTCGTCTGGTGACGAGTTCCGAGCTGAGTATCGTGGACGCCCTTCACAGAGGCCTGGGCTGTTTGATGCGGTCGCCCTGTGCCGAATTCCAGCCTGTGTGCCTTGTTCTCCCTGCACCGAGTTCGGAGCTGTGTTCCGCAGTTGCCCTGCACCGATTTCCGGGCTGTTAGCCGCGGTTGCCCTGCTCCAGTATCCGGGCTGTGTGCCGCAGTCATCTAGCGACGGGGTCCGGGGTTTGTTCCACCGTCTCTCTGCACCAATCTCTGGGCTGTAGGCCACGGTTGCCCTATGCTGAATCCAGGCTGTGTGCTGTGTTCGCCCTGTGCCNTTGCCCTGTGCTGTGTTCCGGGCTCTGTGCCTCCCTTGGCTTGCGACGAGTTCCCGGCTCTGTTCCGCGTTTGCTCTGTGTCGAGGTCCGTGCTTTGTGCCACAATCACCCTGTGCCGAGGTCTGGGCTGTGTGACATGGTAGCCTTCTGTAGAGGTCCGGGCTGTGTGCCGAGGTCACCCTAGACCGAGGTCTGGGCTGTGTGCCACGGTAGCCTTCTGTAGATGTCCGGGCTGTGTGCCGTGGTCGCTCCATGCCGAGTTCCAGGCTGTGTGCCGTGGTCACCCTGCACTGAGGTCCGGGCAGTGTTCAGCTCTCGCCTTGCAATGAATTCTGGGCTCTGTGCTGCAGTTGCTCTGCACAGAGATCCAAACTGTGTGCCACGGTTGCCCTGTGCTGAAGTCCGGGCTGTGTGCCTTGTTCTCCCTGCACCGAATTCGGAGATGTGTGCCGCAGTCGCCCTGCACCGAGCTCTGNTGCAATGAATTCTGGGCTCTGTGCTGCAGTTGCTCTGCACAGAGATCCAAACTGTGTGCCACGGTTGCCCTGTGCTGAAGTCCGGGCTGTGTGCCTTGTTCTCCCTGCACCGAATTCGGAGATGTGTGCCGCAGTCGCCCTGCACCGAGCTCTGAGCTGTTTGCCATGGTCACCCTGCGCTGTGTGCCGGGCTGTGTTCTGCCGTCAGTTAGCAACGATATCCGGATTGTGTGCCGCAGTCGCCCTTC
The DNA here is from genome assembly GCA_006410875.1 of Neotragus pygmaeus. Classification (NCBI taxonomy): domain Eukaryota; kingdom Metazoa; phylum Chordata; class Mammalia; order Artiodactyla; family Bovidae; genus Neotragus; species Neotragus pygmaeus. The sequence goes on along the minus strand of SJYV01012266.1, from coordinate 152 downwards.
ACTGATGTCCAGGCTGTGTGCTGCTGTAACTCCACGCTGAGTGCCAGGCTGTGTGTCGTGGTCGCCCTGCACCAAAGTCTGGGCTGCGTTCCGTGGTCGGCTAGCGACGAGTTCAGCGATGTGTTCCGTGGTCTCCCTGTGCCGAAGTCGGG
>SJYV01012262.1:221105-236423 GCA_006410875.1 Neotragus pygmaeus | reverse complement strand
AACAACATGTGAAGACTACTGTTAATATTAAAATTATATGTTTTTAAATTGGTGATGAGATACCATTTTCTCATCTTCTGCATAAAGTTATGGATCAAATTTATGGATTGCGATTCACAAAATGAGCATTATGTTCCCTTTACTCTGAGCAGATTTATCAATATTATTATATGAATGAGCTGTTTGTATGACTACAAAGATTGGTTATCTAAGTTTGGCAATGTTCCTAGATAAGTGTCTATCTAAAAGATCTGATTCACAGATCCAAATGATGGAAAGCTCTAGGCAATTAGTAGATTATTGTTTTTTTAATCTAATAACTGCTATAGACACATGTATGCTTGGCAACTATCCATACAGCATTGCTGATGGTTGTGCTGCTATATGTGAAAAATTTCCATCTGTAGTTAGGGCTTCTCTCATAGCTCAGTTAGTAAAAAATCTACCTGCAATGCAGGAGACCCTGGTTCAGTTCCTGGGTCAGGAAGATCCCATGGAGAAGGGATAAGCCACCCACTCCAGTATTCTTGGACTTCCCTGGTGGCTCAGCTAGTAAAGGATCCACCCGCAAAGCAGGAGACCTGGGTTTGACAGCTTCAATCCCTGGGTTTGGAAGATCCACTGGAGAAGGGAAACAGTACCCTTTAACATCAAAGTTTTTCAAGTCTTTTAGAAAATGTTATTTATTTCTATTTATTTAAATGAAATATAGTTTATATATAATATATTAGTTTTTAAGTGTATAGCATAGTGATTCAGTATTTTTATAGATTATATTACATTAAAAATTACATGGTAAATGCTATATTTCCATGCGTTATACAATCTAATAACTTCTATTGACACTTGTCTGCTTGTCAAACCATCCATACAACATTGCTGATCATTGTGCTGCTATACATGAAAAATCTCCATCTGTAGTTCCCTTTCCTTTTAACATAATGGTTAATTGTCTCTCTAGTTTGTAAATACTATCATTGGTTTTCTAACTGGGCATTGCAATAGCCTGACAGAAAATTGTCCAGCATTATAATTCAGTAGAACAAATTTATTTTCTAGAATTTCACTGGTTACTTAGAATTTATTCTTAATAATTCTGAGTTGGGCAAAACATCATCTGGGACTCAGGGGCTGTTGTGGGTTGAATGTGTCCTCCAAAATGATATGTTAACATCCTAAATCCTGTACCTTTGAATGTGATTAAGTTTGGAAACAGGATCTTTGCTGAGGTAATCAAGTCAAGATGAGGTCACTGGGGTGGGCCCTAACCCAATATAACTGGTTTACTTGTAAGAAGAAGAGAAGAACATAGTATGATGACAGACTGCAGAGATGCAGATGGAAGCCTGGCCACAAGGAGAAGCTAGGAAGAGGCAAGGAAGGATCCTGTCCAGAGTCTCAAAGGGAGTCCAGTTCTGCAGACACCTGATTGTACGTGTCTAGCCTCCAGAACTGTGAAAACATAAATTTTGATATTTTAAGCCACCCAGTTGGTATTACCTTGTTATAGCAGCCCTAGGAAGTTAATACAGGTGCAAAGTGCATTAGCATTATTAAATTAAAGTCAATGACATGAGGAGCTTAAACTGACTGGAGACAATAAAATCCTAGTGTTAATTTTCTCAAATTATGTACCAAGTTAAGTTTCAAGAATAAACTGAGGTTAACACATACTTACTATATATTTACTATGTGCACAGGTTTACTCTTATGCTAGGGGACAGAAAGAGGTGAGCAGGAGAGCAAAAGAAATATAAAGGAAAAGATTTATCCATTTTTTTTAAAATAAGCTAAGGACTTAAAGGGATATTAGACATCCAAATTTTTAACTTCTCTATACTTCAGGAGTACACAGTTTCTAAATAACACTCAGATGAGGAATTTAATTTAAAATGATTGTTGGAGTATCAGAAAGATTTCAAAAGACAAAAAAGTGGTCATAAAGTTGTGCAAATTAGTGGAAAACATGAGTACAAGCTAAAGGAACATATTTTGAAAGTAAATGGAATTTTGTGGCAATGGTGAGACTACTACTATATATCATACATACAAAGGTATGTGTATTTTTGTGTGATTTATTTTCTCTAAAGAATTAGATCTCTAATAACACATATAGTCATAAATGGGAGCTGTGTGCCAAAATGTTAATTTAGAACCATAAAAAGAGAAATGAAACAAATATCATTGGTATATATCCATGTATACTGCTCTGGGTAAGGACATCTTTGGGGCTTCCCAGGTGACCCAGTGGTAGAGAATCCACCAAGCAGGAAATGTGAGCTCACTTTCTGGATNAATTTAGAACCATAAAAAGAGAAATGAAACAAATATCATTGGTATATATCCATGTATACTGCTCTGGGTAAGGACATCTTTGGGGCTTCCCAGGTGACCCAGTGGTAGAGAATCCACCAAGCAGGAAATGTGAGCTCACTTTCTGGATTGGGAAGATTCCCCTGGAGGAGGAAATGGCAACCCACTCCAGTATTCTTGCCTGGGAAATCCCATGAATAGAGGAGCCTGGTGGGCTATAGTCCATGGGGTCACAAAAGAGTCATACACAACTCGATGACTAAACAACAGCAACAAGGACATCTTAAGCCAGGATAGTCCCAAAGCTTATGCAGAGCCACTGTCATATTTTTGAGACAGATGCAAGAGCATGTGCTCAAAAGCATGCTTGTTTTAACTGGAGTCTTTAGAACAGTGTAACCTGATTCTGTTTAATAATGTATCAGTTAACTATCAAATATAACCACAATCATGCTGCTCAGTGGCACATGACAGTAAGAGTTTATGCTCTTGTATCTGACAATCTTGGCTGGACTTGCTCACAAGTCCTGGAATCAGTGATGTGTCGGTTGACCTAGGCTGGCCTCAGGTTTCCTCTACAGTCACTCATCTTCTGGCTGGCTAAACCCTCCCCAGTTCTATTATCCCCGTGAAGGTGGAGGCATAGATGAAAACCACACAATGTTTTTTGAAGCCTGGCCTTGAGACATGTATGCCATTGCTTTTACTTCAATCACTTATCTAAGGCAAATTGAAAGAGTACCACCAACACAAGTCTTAGGGATAAAAACACTACCTTACTATGAGAAACTATAGTACAACATGATAAAGGGCAGATAAAGGTGAAAATTTTAAAATGAGGTCACCATTGCAATCTAACACAAACATTCAATTAAATTCTATAATTGCCCCTTGGTATCCTATTGCAACCTTATTTTATTTCCATGTAATTTATATATGATTTTAGGGATCTAAATCTATGACAATTCCTAGATACAATTTAGTAAATAGCCAGTTACACTGTACAGATCAGTTTTATGAGCTTAGTTAGCATGAATCTTCTGAGAGATAGACTTTACATTTGGATATTGAAAACTTAGCCATCTATTTTTGAAAGACTGAGGGAAGAAACTATCTTGTAAACACAAGGTGATTAAAATGGCCATGGGAGGCCCTTGGGGCTGAATAGCTGGTCTCTCAGGCAAGCACATGCCAATCTACCAAGGCTTTTGAATGACTGAAAGTAAATTTACCCGTATAAAATTTCAACATGCTTCCGAAATTTAATTAAGATTATTTTGACTACAGAATATTTTGTGAAAAACTTGGCACTATTATGTATTAGTCTTGACTTATGAAATAACAATCACAAATGAAAATTTTTTTAAACAGCTATGATAATCTGCAACTTTAGTGAGTCTATTTTTACCCCTGATCTCTGTGGCTCATTAGAAAGATCTTTCTAAGATCATAGTGACATTTTTCTAAATAATGTCTATTTGATAAAAATTCTAACAATTGAAGTTTTATTACAATGGGGAGTTTTTTAGGTTTATAAGGAAATAATTTTATTGAAGTTTAGTTGATTTAATATATTAGTTTCAAGTGTACAACGTAAAGATTCAGTATTTTTACAGATTATGTATTAAAAGTTATTACATGATAATGTCTATAACTCCCTATGCTAAAGAATATATGCTTCTTGCTTATATACTTTATACATAATAGTTTGTATCTCTTAATCTCATACCCTAACTTGCCCTTCCGTTTGTCCTCTGGTAGCTATTAGTTTGTTTTCTGTATCCATTAACCCATTTTCATTTATTTTTTAGATTCCATGTATAAGGATGTCAGGTAGTATTTTTCTATCTTTCTGTGTGACCTACTATCATAAGCATAACATTCTATTGGTCCACCCATGTTGCTGCAAGTGACAAAATTTCATTCTTTTTTATGGTTGAGTAATATTTTATTGTATATATTGTTTCCATGAGTCTGCTGATAAACACGGGGGTTGCTTCTATAACTTGGCTATTTTAAATAATGCTGCTATGAATATGGGGTGCATGCATCTTTTTGAACTAGTTTTCTTTTCCAGATATATTCCAAGCACTGGAATTGTTGGTATGGCAGTTCTATTTTTTTTTTTTTTTGAGGGACCTCCAAACTGTTTTCTATAGTGACTGCATCAATTTACATTCCCACCAACAATATATAGGCTCCCCTCTTCATTTGTTATTTGTAGACTTATTGATAATCAATATTTTGACAGTTGTGATGGGATTATCTCATTGCTGTGGTTTGCATTTTGCTAATAGATAGTTATGCTGAGTATCTTTTCATGTGGTCCCTTAGCCAACCATCTGTATGTCTTCTTTGGAGAAACATCTACTCATGTCTTCTGCCCATTTTTTGATTGGTTAATATTGAGTTATAATAAGCTGTTCATATATTTGGGGCAATATCCCCTGTTCATAATATTTGCAAATATTTTTTACCATTCAGTAGGTTGTCTTTTCATTTTGTCAATGGTTTCCATTGTTAAAAATATTTAAATTTTATTGGGTCTTATTCATTCATATTTGCTTTTGCCTTAGGAGGCAGACCTAAAAAAACCATTGTTAAGATTTCTGTCAAAGTGTATTCTGTTTTTTTTTTAGGAAATTTATGCTTTCAGTTATAACATTTAGGGCTTCAATATCTTTTAAATTTACTTTTGTGTATGGTATGAAGAAATGTTCTAGTCTCATTTTTTCACATGTAATTGTCCATTTTTCCCAGCCGCACTTATTGAAGAGACTAGACTGCCTTTACTCCATTGTATATTTTTGCTTTTGTCATAGATTAACTGACCACAGTTGCATGGGTTTGTTTCTAGGCTCTCTGTTCTGTTTCATTAATCTGTATGTCTACTTTTGTACCAATATCATGCTGTTTTAATTACTGTACCTTTGTATTATAGCTTGAAGTATTGGAAGATGACACCTCTAGGTTTGTTCTTTTTGCTCAAGATTGATTTGGAAATTTGGGATCTCTTGTGGTTAAATATGAATTATAGATTTGTTGTAGTGAAGTGAAAATGTCACTAGTATTTTGATAGAAATTGTGTTAATCTGTAGATTGCTCTGAATAGTACAGCCATTTTAATAATGTTAATTCTTCCAATCTGAGACCATAGTATATATTTCCATTTCTTTATCTTCTCTTCACTTTTCTTCATCAATATTTTATAGTTTATCAGAGTATAGGTATGTCACCTCCTTGGTTAAGTTTACTTACTTTTAGCTATTTTATTCTGTTTGATGTGATTTTATCCCCCCCCCTTTTTTTTACTTTATTTTACTTTACCCCAATGTTCATTGCAGCACTGTTTATAATAGCCAGGACATGGAAACAACCTAGATGTCCATCAGCAGATGAATGAATAAGAAAGCCGTGGTACATATACACAATGGAGTATTACTCAGCCATTAAAAAGAATACATTTGAATCAGTTCTAATGAGATGGATGAAACTGGAGCCTATTATACAGAGGGAAGAAAGCCAGAAAGAAAAACACCAATATAGTATACTGACACATATATATGGAATTTAGAAAGATAGTAATGATGTGATTTTAAATGAGACTTAAAATTTTTCTCTGATAGTTCATTATTAATTATAGAAAAACAACAGATTTCTGTACATTAATCTTGTATTTTACCTTATTGAATTTACTTATTAGTTCTAAGAGTTTTTAAGTGGAAATTTTAGCATATTCTATACAGAGTATCATGTTATTTGCAAATAGTTTTACCTCTTCCCTTTCCATTTGGATTTCTTTTTTCTTGTCTGATTGCTGTGGCTAGGACTTCCAATACAGTATTAAATAGCAGCACTGACAGTGGTCATTCTTGTCCTGCTCCTGAATTAAGTGGGAAGGATTTAAACTTCTCACCATTCAGTAGTATGTTGGCTATGTGTTTGTCATAAATGGCCTTTATTTCACTGAAATATGTTCCCACTGTGATGACAGTTTTTATCAAGAATGAATGTTGAATTTTCTCAAGGGCTTTTTCTGCTTCTATTGAGATGATCATGTGATTTTTACCCTTAACTTTGTTAATGTGGTGTATCACACTGATTTTTGAATGATGAACCATTCTTATGCCTCTAGAATAAATGCAATGGGATCACTGGATTTGGGTCCTTTCAATATATTGTTGAATTCAGTTTGCTAATATTTGTTGAGGATCTTTGCATGTATATGCAAAGATATTGACCTGTAATTTTCTGTTTTGTGTGTGTGTGTGTGTGTGTGTGTGTGTGTGTGTGTGGTGTGTTTGTCTGATTTGGATATCAGGGTAATGGTGCCTAGGTAGAATGAATCTGGAACTGTTTTTCTCTTCAATATTTTTGGAATAGTTTTTAAAGGATTGATGCTACTTCTTTATATGTTTTAACTCTTTTTAAAAAATAATTTCAATTTCCTTATTAGTGATCAATCTGCTTAAATTGTCTGTTTCTTGTTTCAATCTTGCCATATTGTATGTTTCTAGAAATATGTCCATTTCTTGTTAAGTTGCCTACATTGTTGGCATATAACTATTCAGAGCAGTCATGAGTTTTTGCATTTCTGTGAAATCAGTTGTTATTTCTCTTCTGTCACTTCTTATTTTATTTGGGTCATCTCTGTTTTCATCTTGGTGAGCCTGGCTAAAGGTGGATCATTTTTGTTTATTCTTTCAAAAAAACAGCTCATTGTTTCATGGATCTCTCATATTCTTTTTAATTTCTATTTCCTCTCTGGCATTTACTATTTCCTTCCTGCTGCTGACTTTGAGTTTTGTGGGTTTTTTTTTTTTCCCAATCCTTTTCTAAGTTATTTGATATTCTTCTTGCTTTTTAAGGAAGGCCTGTATCAGTCTAAACATCCCTAATTTTGTGGCATCTCATTCATTTTGCATTTCCATTTTCATTTGTCCGAAGGTATTTTATGAATTTGATGATTTCTTCAGTGACCCATTGGGTTTAACCAGCATGTTGTTCAGTTTCCATGACTATGTTCTTTTCTGTTTTTCTTTCTGTAACTGATTTTTAGTTGTATTCCACTGTGGTTCAAAAAGCTTGATGTATTAAATTTATTGAGACTATTTTGTGGCCTAGTATGTGATCTGATCTACCACTAGTACTCATAAGTCCATTTTTTTTTAAAGAAAAAGAAATGTGTATATTATATTCAACTTTATATCATGTTGACTAACTCAGAATTAATTTTTCTGATTATACCATATTTTGCTGGTTGTAGAACTAGCAATTGATAATGGGACAGGAGAAATAACAAAGCCTTCCTAAGTGATCAATGCAAAGAAATAGAGGAAGACAGTAGAATGGAAAAGACTAGAGATCTCCTTAAGAAAATCACAGATAGCAAGGGAATATTTCATGCAAAGATGGACACAATAAAGGACAGAAACAGTATGGACCTAACAGAAGCAGAAGTTATTAAGAAGACGAGGCAAGAATATACAGAAGAACTATACCAAAAAGATCTTAATGGCCCAGATAACCACCATGGTGAAATCATTCACTTAGAGCCAGAAATCCTGCAATGTGAAGTCAAGTGGTGCTTAGGAAGCATCACTATCAACAAAGCTAGTGGAGGTGATGGAATTCCAGCTGCTGCTGCTGATGCTGCTAAGTTGCTTCAGTCATGTCCAACTCTGGGAGACACCACAGACAGCAGTCCATCAAGCTCTACCATCCCTGGGATTCTGCAGGCAAAAACACTGGAGTGGGTTGCCATTTCTTTCTCCAATACATGCAAATGAAGTCACTCAGTTGTGTAGGACTCTTAGCGAACCCACGGACTGCAACCTACCAGGCTCCTCTGTCCATGGGTTTTTCCAGGCAAGAGTACTGGACTGAGGTGCCACTGTCTTCTCCGGAATTCCAGCTGAGGTATTTCAAATCCTAAAAGATGATGTTGTGAAAGTGCTACACTCAATATGCCAGCAAATTTGGAAAACATAGCACTGCCATAGGACTGGTAAAGATCAGTTTTCATTCCAATCCCAAAGAAAGGCAATGCCAAAGAATGTTCAAACAACCACACAATTGTGCTCATCTCACAAGTGAGTAAGTAATGGTCAAATTTCCCCAAGTGAGGCTTCAAAAGTACATGAACTGAGAACCTCCAGATGTTCAAGTTGGATTTAGAAAAAGCAGAGGAACCAGAGATCAAATTGCCAACATCTGTTGGATCATAGAAAAAGCAAGAGAATTCCAGAAAAATATCCAGTTTTGCTTTATTGACTACAGCAAAGCTTTTGACTGTATGGATCACAAGAAACTGAAAATTCTTAAGAGATGGAAATACCAGACCACCTTACCTGCTTCCTCCAAAATTTGTATGCAGGTTAAGAAGCAACAGTTAGAACCAGACATGGAGTAACAGACTGGTTCATGTAGTGCTAAAGCCTGGCTTGCAGAATTTTGAGCATTTCTTTACTAGTGTGTGAAATAAGTGTGAGATGAGTGCAACTGTGCAGTAGTTTGAGTCTTCTTTGGCATTGCCTTTCTTTGGGATTGGAATGAAAACTGACCTTTTCCAGTCCTGTGGCCACTGCTGAGTTTTCCATTTGCTGGCATATTGAGTGCAGCACTTTCACAACATCATCTTTCAGAATTTAAAATAGCTCAACTGGAATTTCATCACCTACACTAGTTCTGTTCTTAGTGATGCTTCTTAAGGCCCACTTGACTTCACATTCCAAGATGTCTGGCTCTAGGTGAGTGATCACACCATCGTGATTATCTGGGTCATGAAGCTCTTTTTTGTACCGTTCTTCTGTGTATTCTGGCCACCTCGTCTTAATATCTTCTGCTTCTGTTAGGTCCATATCATTTCTGTCCTTTATCGAGCCCATCTTTGCATGAAATGTTCCCTTGGTATCTCTAATTTTCTTGAAGAGATCTCCAGTCTTTCCTATTCTGTTGTTTGCCTCTATTTCTTTGCACTGATTGCTGAGGAAGGCTTTCTTATCTCTCCTTGCTATTCTTTGGAACTCTGAATTCAGATGCTTATATCTTTCCTTTTCTCCTTTGCTTTTCACTTTTCTTCTTTTCACAGCTATTTGTAAGGCGTCCTCAGACAGTCATTTTGCTTTTTTGCATTTATTTTCCATGGGGATGGTCTTGATCCCTGTCTCCTGTACAATGTCATGAACCTCCATCCATAGTTATCAGGCACTCTATCTATCAGATCTATTCCTTTAAGTCTATTCCTCACTTCCACTGTATAATCATAAGTGATTTTATTTAGGTCATACCTGAATGGTCTAGTAGTTTCCCCCACTTTCTTCAATTTAATTCTGAATTTGTCAATAAGGAGTTCATTATCTGAGCCACAGTCAGCTCCGAGTCTTGTTTTTGCTGACTGTATAGAGCTTTTCCATCTTTGGCTACAAAGAACATAATCAATCTGATTTTTGTGTTGACCATCTGGTGGTGTCCATATGTAGAGTTTTCTCTTGTGTTTGTGGAAGAGAGTTTTTGTTATGATCAATGCGNTTGTTTTTGCTGACTGTATAGAGCTTTTCCATCTTTGGCTACAAAGAACATAATCAATCTGATTTTTGTGTTGACCATCTGGTGGTGTCCATATGTAGAGTTTTCTCTTGTGTTTGTGGAAGAGAGTTTTTGTTATGATCAATGCGTTCTATTGGCAAAACTCTATTAGCCTTTGCCCTGCTTCATTCCGTACTCCAAGGCCAAATTTGCCTGTTACTCCAGTGTTTCTTGACTTCCTACTTTTTCATTCCAGTCCCCTTTAATGAAAAGGACATTTTTTTTGAGTGTTAAATCTAAAAGGTCATATAGGTCTTCATAGAACTGTTCAATTTCAGCTTCTTCAGTGTTACTGGTTGTGGCATAGACTTGGATTACCGTGATATTGAATGATTTGCCTTGGAAGCAAACAGAGATCATTCTGTCATTTTTGAGATTGCATCCAAGTACTGCATGTTGGATTCTTCTGTTGACCATGATGGCTACTCCATTTCTTCTAAGGGATTCCTGCCCACAGTAGTAGATATAATGNGAGTCTTCTCCAACACCACAGTTCAAAAGCAACAATTCTTTGGCATTCAGCTTTCTTTATGGTCCAACTCTCACAACCATACATGACTACTGGAAAAACCATAGCCTTGATTAGACAGACCTTTGTTGGCAAAGTAATATCTCTGCTTTTTAATATGCTATCTAGGTTGATCATCACTTTCCTTCCGAGGAGTAAGCACATTTTAATTTCATGGCTTCAGTCATCATCTGCAGTGATTTGGGGACCCAAAAAATGAAGTCTGTCACTGTTTCCATTTTTTCTGCATCTATTTCCCATGAAGTGATGGGACCGAATGCAATGATCTTAGTTTTCTGAGTGTTCAGTTTTCACCAACTTTTTCACTCTCATCTTTCTCTTTCATCAAGAGGCTCTTTAGTTCTTCTTTACTCTGCCATAAGGGTGGTGTCATCTGCATATCTGAGGTTATTGATAGTTCTCCCAGCAATCTTTATTCCAACTTGTGCTTCATCCAGACCAGCATTTCTCATGATGTAATCTGCATATAAGTTAAATAAGCAAGGTGACAATATACAGCCTTGACATACTCCTTTTCCTATTTGGAATCAGTCTGTTGTTCCATTTCCAGTTCTAACTGTTGCTTTCTGACCTGCATATAGGTTTCTCAAGAGGCAGGTCAGGTGGTCTGGTATTCCCATCTCTTTCAGAATTTTCCACAGTTTATTGTGATCCTCAGTCATATCCAACTCTTTGTGAACCCATGGACTGCAGCTTGCCAGGCCTCCCTGTCCATCACCAACTCCCAGAGTTTACTCAAACTTAGGTCCATTGAGTCAGTGATGCCATCCAACCATCTCATACTCTCTCATCCCCNAGTCATATCCAACTCTTTGTGAACCCATGGACTGCAGCTTGCCAGGCCTCCCTGTCCATCACCAACTCCCAGAGTTTACTCAAACTTAGGTCCATTGAGTCAGTGATGCCATCCAACCATCTCATACTCTCTCATCCCCTTCTCTTCTTGCCTTCAATCTTTCCCAGCATCAGGGGCTTTTCAAATGAGTCAGTTCTTCACACAGGTGGCCAAAGTATTGGAGTTTCAGCTTCAGCATCAGTTCTTCCCGTGAATGTTCTGTACTAAATTTCCTTTAGGATGGACTGGTTGGATCTCCTTGCAGCCCAAAGGACTCTCCAGAGTATTCTCCAACATCACAGTTCAAAAGCATCGATTCTTCAGCTCTCAGCTTTCTTTATAGTCCAACTTTCACATCCATACATTATTGGGTTTCCATTGTGGCTCAGCTGGTAAAGAATCTCCCTGCAATGCATGAGATCTGAGTTTGATCCCTGGGTTGGGAAAGGCTACCCACTTCAGTATTCTGGCCTGGAGAATTCCATGAACTATATAGCTCGTGGGGTCACAGAGTCAGACATGACTGAGCGACTTTCACTTTAGGAAAGTATAGAGACTGGTTAAATAGATCAAGTGGGAGAAAAACTTCAGGTGGCTCTGAAGTCAGGTATGATACAGAAGTATGAATACCAGCACCAACATCAATGTCAACCCATACTGAGGCTCTACAGTGGATTCAATAGTATGTGTGGCTCAATTTCTTCAGTCATGTCCAACTCTTTGCAACCCTATGGACTGCAGCCCACCAGACTCCTCTGTTCATAGGATTCTCCAGGCAAGAATACTGGCGTGGGTTGCCACTGCCTGTTCCAGTCAAAACTATACTAAGATTGAATATAAATAATACCATTTCACTCCCCACCACCTAAGAGAATAAGAATTGTTATAATCTCATTTTATTAGTGCAGAAAAAGAGTCTGGAAGTGATTAAATATTTTCCAAGGTTAAAAGGTTAATATATGGCCAGTATGACCTCAAAAGGAGGTGATGAAATTCCACTTAAGATATTTAACAGCATCATCTTTAGGATTTTAAAGTGCTGCATTCAATATGTCAGCAAATTTGGTAAACTCAGCATTGGTTACAGGATTAGAAAAGCTCAGTTTTCATTCCAATCCCAAAGAAGGGCAATGTCAATAAATGTTCAAACAACTGCAATAATGTGCTCGTTTCATATGCTAGGAAAGTTATATTCAAAATCCTTCAAGCTAGGCTTCAGGAGTACATGAACCAAGAACATCTATATGTACAAGCTGCATTTTGAAAAGGCAGAAGAACCAGATATCAAATCGCCACACTCACTGAATCATAGAGAAAGCAAAGAAATTCCAGAAAAATGTCTAGTTCTGCTTCTTTGACTATGTGGATCACAACAAACTGGAAAATTCTTAAAGAGACAGGAATACTAGACCACTTCACCCATCTCCCAAAAAAACCAGAAAGCAGGCCAAGAAGCAACAGTTACAATGGGACATGAAACAACTGGTTCAAAATTGGGAAAGGAGCACAATGAGGCTGAATACTGTCACCCAGTTTATTTAAATTATATTCAGAGTGTATCATGAGAAATGCCAGGCTGGATGAATCACAAGTTGGAATCAAACACTGGGAGAAAAATCAACTACCTCAGATATCCCACTCTAATGACAGAAAGTGAAGAGGAACTAAAGAGCCTCTTGATAAGGGTGAAAAAGCTGCCTTGAAACTCAACATTCATAAAACTAAGATCATGACATCCAGCCCCATTACTTCATGGCAAATAGAAGGGGAAAAAGTGGAACCAGTGACAGATTTTTATATTCCTGGGCTCCAAAATCACTGCAGATGGTGACTGCAGCCATGAAATTAAAAGATGCTTGCCCCTTGGAAGAAAAGCTATGACAAACCTACATAGCATATCAAAAAGCAGAGATATCACTTTGCTGACAAAGATTCGCAAAGTCAAAGCTGTAGTTTTTCTAGTAGTCATATATGGATGTAAGAAAGTGAAAGTGAAGTCGCTCAGTCGTGTCCGACTCTTTGCGACCCCGTGGACTGTAGCCCACCAGGCTCCTCCATCCATGGGATTCTCCAGGCAAGAATACTGGAGTGGGTTGCCATTTCCTTCTCCAGGGTATCTTCCTGATCCAGGGATCAAACCCAGGTCTCCCGCATTGCAGGCAGATGCTTTAACCTCTGAGCCACCAGGGAAGCCCTGGATGTAAGAACTGGACCATAAAAAAGAATTTATGTTTTTGAATTGTGGTGCTATAAAAGACTCTTGAGTGTCCTTTGGACAGCAAGGAGATCAAACTAGTCAATCCTAAAGGAAACCAACTCTGGGTATTCACTGGAAGGACTGATGCTGAAGCTCAAATACTTTGGCCACTTGATGTGAGGAATCAATTCATTAGAGAAGACCCTGATGCTAGGAAAGATGGAAGACAAAGGAGGAGGTGGTGGCAGAGGATGAGATAGATAGTTAGAACTCACCAAATCAAAGAAGATGAATTTAAGCAAACCCCAGGAGATAGTGAAGGACAGGAAGCCTGGCATGCTCTAGTCCATGGGGTCACAAAGAACACAAGTGAGTGACTGAACAATAACAATGAGCTCAAGATCTTATCTGACTAACCACTAAGGGTTACTTTTGATAGCTTTTGGCACATGGTAGACCTTCCATATAAATAGTAGTTCTATTGTTATAATTAATGCTCTTATCACTATTACTCCATTGCTAATTAGTGAAGAGTCTGAATGTAGTACTTGGATGCAATCTCAAAAAAGACAGAATGATTTCTATTCATTTCTAAGGCAAACTATACAATATCACAGTAATCTAAGTCTATGCCCCAACCGGTAATGCTGAAGAAGCTGAAGTTGAATGGTTCTTTGAAGGCTTACAAGACCTTTTAGAACTAACACCCCCCAAAATATGTCTTTTTCAATACAGGGGACTGGAATGCAAAAGTAGGAAGTCAAGAAACACCCAGAATAACAGGCAAATTTGGCTTTGAATATGAAATGAAGCAGGGCAAAGACTAATAGACTTTTGCCAAGAGGATGCACTATTCATAGCAAACACCCTCTTCCAACAACACAAAAGAAGAATCTGCACACCAGATGGTCAACACCGAAATCAGACTGATTATATTCTTTGCAGCCAAAGATGGAGAAGCTCTATACATTCAGCAAAAACAAGACCTGGGAGCTGACTGTGGCTTGGATCATGAGCTCCTTATTGCCAAATTCATACTCAAATTGAAGAAAGTAGGGGAAACCACTAGACTATTCAGGCATGACCTAAATCAAATCCCTTATGATTGTACAGTGGAAGTGAGAAACAGATTTAAGGGACTAGATCTGATAGATAGAGTGCCTGATGAACTATGGAATGAGGGTCGTGACAGTGTACAGGAGATAGGGATCAAGACCATCCCCATGGGGAAAAAATGCAAAAAAAGCAAAATGGCTGTCTGGGGAAGCCTTACAAATAGCTATGAAAAGAAGGGAAGCAAAAGGCAAAGGAGAAAAGGAAAGAGATAAGCATCTGAATGCAGAGTTCCAAAGAATAGCAAGAAGAGATAAGAAAGCCTTTCTCAGATATCTATGCAAAGAAACAGAGGAAAACAATAGAGTGGGAAAGACAAAAGATCACTACAAGAAAATTAGAGATACCAAGGGAACATTTCATGCAAAGATGGGCTCGATAAAGGACAGAAATGGTATGGACCTAACAGAAGCAGAAGATATTAAGAAGAGGTGGCAAGAATACACAGAAGAACTGTACAAAAAAGAAAAGCTATGACCCAGATAATCATGATGGTGTGATCACTCACCTAGAGCCAGACATCTTGGAATGTGAAGTCAAGTGGGTTTTAGAAAGCATCACTAAGAACAAAGCTACTGGAGGTGATGGAATTCCTGTTGAGCTATTTCAAATCCTGAAAGATGATGCTGTGAAAGTGCTGCACTCAATATGCCAGCAAATGTGGAAACTCAACAGTGGCCACAGGACGGGAAAAGGTCAGTTTTCAGAAAGACAATGCTAAAGAATGCTCAAACTACCACACAA
>SJYV01012262.1:182950-212653 GCA_006410875.1 Neotragus pygmaeus | reverse complement strand
TAAAAACTGAAAAAAATAACTTTAATCCTTACTACTGTACAAAGTAAGTGAATGTATAAAGTTTTGTGACTATAACAGACTTTCAGCACAATAAGTCACTGCTGCAGGGGTCCACTTAATGGCATTTCATAGGAAATGTCAAGGTTTCTATGATGTGTGAACAGTCGGAAAGCTTCTTCTCTACTTGGATTTAAATCACTCTTACCACTATAATGTAATCAGTGTCCTGGCATTGTTAGAGAAAGCAGCCATCCAGAGACTAAGGTGAAAGAGTGTGAACAGCATTAATTGGTCTATTTTATTGGCCTGAATCAGAGCAACCATCTATGATCAAAGCTCCAAACATATGTGGGATAAAACAAAATTAGATTCTGAAAGGAATATTTAGGCTGGCTTGTTACGATGATCTTAAATTGCATGGATTAAGGGCTATACTACACACACACACTATGCACACTCATAAAGGCAATATATATTGTTTTGGAAGGAAATTACTTCGATATTTTAATAAAGCACTAATTTAGAGAAGTAGTCTAAAGATATTGTTACATACTCCCCTGGACCAGGTATAGTCTTAAATTGTGGTATCAAGACTCAAGAAAATTGAAGAAAGCATGCACCATTATCCACTTTTGTCTTATACAGCCACATTTCTCACATATTTTACTAATAACTAAAGTGTTCAGAGGTTGCACCATAAACAGTAACACTCATTTTAGGTTGGTGTCTATGCTGTGTAAAATTTCAGGAGTATAGAGACAGTATACTCAGTGTGTTTCTTCTTTTATTACCAAGACATTTATGCCTTTCTTAAATTTTTCTTTAATTTTCTTTTTACTTTATTTTACTTTACAATACTATATTGGTTTTGCCATACATTGACATGAATCCGCCACGGGTGTATACGAGCTCCCAATCCTGCATCCCCCTCCCACCTCCCACCCCATATCATCATCTGAAATAACTATTTGCTACTTCATCAATTTAGTGAAAATAATCACTAGATCACACTGTCATAGGTAAGTATTGAATTGTAGTAAGATTATTTCAATAATGTTTTGTCTAACTACCCAAAGATAAGTCAGCTAGAGCTTACACATAACTTATAAATGTTCCAAATTTTCAATAGAAATATTTTAAATAAAAATAATCTAGTTTTCTTAAAAAAAAAAAAAAAAAGTATTTTGTGAAAGTTGAAACTACCAGTCTCACATAAAGGTAAATCTTATTTCATTTTATGAAAAAATGATTTTAAAAAAAATTTGGCCATAACACATGGCCTGTGGGATCTTATTTCACTGACCAGGGATCAAAACTGTGCCCCCTATACTGGAAGCATGGAGTGTTAACTACGGGACCTCCAGGGAAGTACTTAATTATTTTTTCAATTGCTATTTTTCTTTCATATGAGTTAAAACAAAGGAATACAATTTTAGAACATGTTATAGAAAATAACAGCATATGAACTTATTTACATGTCTCTTCATAATTACTAGAGACATGCAAATCAAAACTACCATGAGGTATCACCTCACACTAGTCAGAATGGCCTATAATCAAAAAAAATCTACAAACAGTAACCGCTGGAGAGGGTGTGGAGAAAAGGGAACCCTCATGTACTGTTGGTGGGAATGTAAATTGTGATACAGGGACTATGGAGAAATGTATTGACGTTCCTTAAAAAACTAAAAATAGAACTAACATATGGCCCAGTAATCCCACTACTGGGAATATATCGAGAGAAAACCACAATTCAAAAAGATGCATGCACCCCAATGTTCATAGCATCACTATTTTACAATAGCCAGACCTAAACCTCCAATAGCAGTGGAATGGATGAAGATGTGATACATGTGTATACAATGGAGTATTATTCAGTCATTAAAAGTAACAAAATTGGGTCATTTGCAGAGACATGGGTGGATCTAGAGCGTGTCATATAGAGTGAAGTCACAAAGAGAAAAACATGTGTCGTATATTAATGTACATATGTGGAATCTAGAAAAATGGATACAAATCAGATAATGGATACCTAGGGGGAAGAGCGGTGGTGAAAGGAACAGAGATTCAGATTGATGTATTTATACTACTGGTACTGTGTATAACATAGATAACTAATGAGGACACACTATATGGCAGAGGAAACTCTATGTACTGCATTGTGATGACCTGAATGGGAAGGAAATCCAAAAGGGAGGGGAAATAATTGCATGTAGAGTTGATTCCTTTTGCTATACAGAAGAAACTAACACAACATTGTGAAGCAACTATACTCCAATAAGAATTAATTTTAAAGAAACAGTAGCGTATGCAATGTGAAAAAAAAAAGTGAAGGAAATTTTGGAAAACTAGAATTCAAAATGTTATTTTAGAAAACAGAAATATAATAGCAATGAGGGTATTGAATTAGAATCATTGTGGAGAGTTTTGTAAAAATACTGAGCCTCAGTTTATATACAAGACTATTTTAACAAGGATTCCTTAAATGTGGCCTCAGTAATAGAATATTGTAAATATTCCCAGAAGGATTATGATGTTAACTCTGTTCAGACTCACTTTTTAATATAGATCATACAGTATTCAACAACTTGGAATGATATAGCAAAATAGATTTACTTTAAGGTTCATTTTATTATAAATCTTATTATCTTTTATGCTTACTTTTCTGCAAACTTTGTTAAATTATGTTGCCTTTTATATGTAATAGTTACCTATTTTCATGATGGGGATTTTGAGATATCACCCTACTTAAACTTTATATGTGAAAATATGATGCTGATGATATATGTATGTTCTTGGTCTTTCACAAATGTAAGCTTAAGTTAGATAACATTAACAGCAGTAATTCAATTTTATGGAAAAAATAACACGGGAAATATTCCTTACTTCATTCAAAACCATTTTAGAACACTTAGCTCTACTTGCAGAGATAGAGATGAATGAGATACATTCCCACATCCACTTTTCATTGTTGATATGGTGATAGACAATAAACAAGTACATAAATATTTTAGGTTGTAATAGGTGCTGTGAAAAAATTTAAGCAGCATAAATGGTGATAGGCACACTTAGATATGTTAAAAGATACTGGAGCATATTAACATTTTTGAGTTGTGGGATTTTTGTTTTTGCTTTTTGGTAAAAACAGATTAAAATTGGGTAGTCCCAAACCAGAAATGGTAGGAGAATTCTACCAGGTCAGGCCAGAGTTCAGGGAAAACCATTTATAGAGAAACGGTCAAAGCAAAGCAAGAAAATTATTTGATTGGCTATGGCTTAAGCTCTTGTAGTTTTGGGGAGAGTCAAGTTGAATATTTGATACTATTTGTCCTTAGGTTTTGAGTTCTTAACCTTGAGGCATTTACTGGCTTAGGTTTTGCTTATAAAGGCTACAAAGACTTTAAATCATGCCAACCTGAAGGCCTCCTTGGTTCCACAGGTGCCAGAGATGAAGGTTCAATTCCTAGGTCAGGAAGATCCTTTGGACAAGGAAATAGCTACTCGCTCCAGCATTCTTGCCTGGAGAATCCCATGATCAGAGGAGGCTGGCAGGCTGTTGTCCATGGGGTTGCAAAGAGTCAGACATAACTGAATGTGCACGCATGTGCGCACACACACATGCATGTGCACATGCATGCGCACATGTGCGATTAAGGAAGGCCCATCTGAACAGGCCACATTTGATCAGAGTGGGTAACTGTTCCAGTTCAAAAAACTACTATTCAAAACAACCTTACCCGCACATTCTGAGCCTTTCTGGGCAGTTTCAAGAACCTATCAGTGGGTCAACTGTATTCATATATTATCATTAATGATCATAATAATGTACTTTGATTGCCACTGTCTGAGTCACAATAATGGCAATCTTTCAGAAAATGAACTTCACTATGATTTAAAAACATTTCTGAAATCAAGACAAAGCTATTTTGATAGATTTTAAAGAACATGTTTTAAGATGAAGTTGGGGTTTTTGTGTTGATCTGAAACTCTAGTAGCTTTTGGTAACTTTCAATTTGCCTTCCAGGCTTTCAATTCTAGTATAAAGTGTAATGGCATTAGCCCATTACTGGGCATTAGCCCAGTTTTCTTATGCCTTTTCAATGGGCAGCTTTTCAGGGAATGGTAGAAAATGTAGAAATAGTAGAAATGGTAGAAATAGTGAGGAATATTGGAGAAGGGATGAAGTGAAAGCTGAAACACAGCCATTAATATTTAAATAGTATTCTATTCCATGACAATCTCACCCTAAAACTATGTAGTCTATGCTATTTTGCTTAGGTGATATAGTTTTAGTTGAAAATAAAATGAAAAATAATTGTGCTGTCATAATAATGTGCTTACATTATTAAAAATTTTATTAGCTAAGTTAATGTATACAAATCCATTCAATTTGAATGATATAAGGAATGCAGCATGATCAATCTAATTCAAAATGTATAGATTAATTACATTTTCTTCCTATTTTACAAATGATTATTTTCAAATAAAATGAATTTGGTATTCTGGTTTGTTTTCTTATAAATTAGAGATAAATCAGATAACTTTGAAAATTCAGCAAATTTAACATTTCACCTTAAGGTTGATTGCAATGATTTATGCTTTAAGCAAGTAGTGGTGGTGCTTGGTGGTTTAGTCGCTAAGTCATGTCCAATTCTTGCAACCCCATGGACTGTAGCCCATCAAGCTCCTCTGTCCATGGAATCTTCCAGGCAAGAATACTAGAGTGGGTTCCCATTTCCTTCTTCAGGCGATCTTCCAGACCCAGGGATCGAACTCAGGTCTTCTGCACTGCAGATGGTCTCCCGAATTGTAGGCAGATTCTTTACTGACTGAGCCACCAGGGAAGCCTTTAAGCAAGTAATGTGGTATTTAAAAGTGCAGTCTTCAAAATGAAATAAATTTTTTAGAATAATTAAACATGAGATGAGAGAAGGACCATAATAACTTTTCATTGCTAACTTGAGGCTGAAATTTCTGAATAAACAGAACTGGTAATGTTAGATGATGGCAGTGAAAAATGTAAGTACACATATGGCCATGAAATGTTTTTAGCAAGATGTGCATGCATACTCAGTTGCCCTGTCGGGTCCGACTCTGTGACCCAATGGACTAGGCCATCAGGCCTCTGTCCATGGGATGATTCAAGCAAGAATACTGGAATGGGGAGCTATTTCCTCTTCCAGAGGATTTTCCTGATTTAGGGATCAAGTCCACTTCTGTGTTTTATCAGGACACTTAAAAAAAAAAAAAAACAGTGGAATGAAATGAAATTGGCAATCTGAAGAGCAAGCTGATTTAGAATGTGGAAGAGGGATGGAAAATTAGTTCCCAGTTTGGATGTATTCCATGTTGAATGATTCTGGCTTCAATTCTGGTGCAAATGAACAAGGCAGAAAGAAATCCATACTGAAATTTGAAGGTGATGTGATATTTTGTGATTTAAACATGTGAGTTAATCTTAAAGACAAAGATGAAGTCAGCAGTGTACAAGACCAGAACAGACATTGAGGATGATGTACCTCTCATAATTAGGGAATGGGAGAAATAAGGAGTTCTTGAAGAAAATAGAGAAAGTCTGAGATGGTGGAAAACCAGGATAATGTGCTGCTGGGAAAACCTAGAAGGAAAGGGTCTCATGAACTTTGTGGCAAATAATTACAAATTCACCAAACTGCAGCTAGATGATAGATTTTCATCTGAAAAAATGTCAATTGCTTAGAAAACTTCTGAAGTAGATATCATTTACATATGTAAGGTAAAAACGGAGAGAACAAGTATATTCATAACTTTTGTTTTCACATCCTGTTTTCTGAAACACGGCAAACATAGTATATTAACTATGTTTTTGCAAATTAAATAATCAAGATTTATGTAATGTTCACTACTGCATTTGAATAACCAGTAGTTTTTACACAGTGAATAATATAATTAAATATGAAAATAAATAGTTAAGAATGGTGTCATTATCTTACAAGATTTTTGATCTAATTAAAGAACTTGCTGTCAGAATTTGGAAAAAGTCCCTATATTTATGATCTGGGGAAATGGAGCCTCAGAAGAGGCCTGGACTTTTATTGCCAAGGATAAAATGCCTATTTTAATTTTATCTGCTATGTCAATTATTAATGGCACAATATAATATTAAATGAATTTCTCCTCTTCCCATTCATGCCTTTGGCTTGCATACAGATATGAATTACCTATAAACTAGAGTGAAGCTACAATTTAAATTCCCATGTTAGTAGTTGTAAGGTTATTCCCAAATAACAACCCCTATCTACCAAAGAATTGCCAGTTAACATGCTAGAAAACCACCATATAATTATGTTTGCAACTTTAATCTAATTTAATTGCACTGGTGACAGCCATAACTAGCAAAGGACCTCACTACTTGAATTATTTCTAGGAGAATTTCAGTGGTGGCAATTCACTCTCATTCTTTCAGTGACAGATGTAAACACCGGGTTCTGATTTGCTTTTTAAATTTAAAAAGTAATATCTAATTGAAAATAGATCTGAAAAAAGGCATCACTTGAATATTTTAGTCTGCTGTGTTTTATGAACTGTTATAGTCTTGAAAGATAAGTAATGAGGACATAAACACTTTCAGAATCTCCATGTCCAAGAAACCTGACATCTAATGTATTTGTTACATGCAACTCCACTCAAAGACTATGATTGGCCACTTGAATTCAAGTTTTGAGGCAAAATTTGGACAATATTTACTTACAAGTCTTCAACCCTTTCATGGATGTTGGGACACAGAGCCTTTATGTTAAGCAACCCAAATCGATATAAAATCATGGGTGAGTTTTCTAAGGAATAAACGTACAGTGGATACTGGGATCAATGAGCAATCTCTACTTTGTTATCTAATGCGAACTACATTTGAGGACTATATGACCCAAGAGAAAAAAGAAGAACCATTGCTTATTTAGAAATTCTTTTGATCTTTATGACATTTGCTTTTATATCCAGAATGATACTGAATGTCCTGAGAAGACACTGACATTTAACTTTCTTTCCTGAGAATCTACTCAACCTAGTGCCACAGAACCTAGAGGACTCTTTTTCCAATTCTGCAGATTTCTGGTGGTATCACCTGAGTTACTAGATAAAAATAATTCACAAACTATCCCCAACTGTGGAACTACTAAATAAGAATCTTTTAGGACAGGGCAAGCTCTCAAGGTGATTCTTACATATATTTGTTTTAGGACTAAGGGAATACCAAAATCAGACTGGTTATATTCTTTGCAGTTAAAGATGGAGAAGCTCTATACAGTCAGCAAAAATGAGACCAGGAGCTGACTGTAGCACAGACCATGAACTCCTTATTGCCAAATTCAGATTTAAATTGAGAAAGTAGGGGAAGCCACTAGACCAATTCAGGTATGACTTAAATCAAATCCCTTATGATATACAGTGGAAGTGAGAAATAGATTCAAGGGACCAGATCTGATAGACAGTGCCTGATGAACTATGGACAGAGGTTCATGATATTGTACAGGAGGCAGGGATCAAGACTATCCCCAAGAAAAAGACAGGCAAAAGGGTTGTCTGAGGAGGCCTTACAAATAGCAGTAAATAGAAGGGAAGCAAAAGGCAAAGGAGAAAAGGAAAGATATACCCATTTGAATTCAGAGTTCCAAAGAATAGCTAGGGGAGATAAGAGAGCCTTCTGCAGTGATCAATGCAAAGAAATAGAGGAAAAATATAGAATGGGAAAGTCTAGAGATGTCTTCAAGAAAATTAGATGTCAAGGGAACATGTCATGCAAAGATGGGCACAATAAAGGACAGAAATGGTATGTACAAACAGAAGCAGAAGATATTAAGATGAGGTGCCAAGAATATACAGAAGAATTATACAAAAAAGATCAACATAATCCAGATAATCACAATGGTGTGATCACCAACCTAGAGCCAGACATCCTGGAATCCAAAGTCAAGTGAGCCTTAGGAAGCATCACAACGGACAGAGCTAGTGGAGGTAATGGAATTCCAGTTGTGCTATTTCAAATCCTAAAAGATGATGCTGTGAAGGTGTTTCACTCAACATGCCAGCAATTCTGGAAAACTCAGCAGTGGCCACAGGACCAGAAAAGTTCAGTTTTCATTTCAGTCTCAAAGAAGGGCAATGCCAAAGAATGCTCAAACTACTGGACAATTGCACTTATCTCACACGCAAGTAAAGTAATGCTCAAAATTCTTCAAGCCAGGCTTCAACAATTTGTGAACCATGAATTTACAGATGTGCAGCCTGGAATGAGAAAAGGCAGAGGAATCAGAGATCAAATTGCCAACATCCATTGGATCATGGAGAAAGCAAAAGAGTTCCAGAAAGACATCTATTTTGCTTTCCTGATTATCCCAAAGCCTTTGACTGTGTGGATCACAACAAACTTTGGAAAATTCTTCAGGTCAGTTCAGTTCAGTCGTTCAGTTGTGTCTGACTCTGCGACCCCATAAATCACAGCATGCCAGGCTTCCCTGTCCATCACCAACTCCCAGAGTTCATTCAAACTCATGTCCATCTAGTCAGTGATGCCATCCAGCCATCTCATCCTGTGTTGTCCCATTCTCCTCCTGCCCCCAACCCCTCCCATTATCAAGATCTTTTCCACTGAGTCAACTCTTCGCATGAGGTGGCCAAAGTATTGGAGTTTCAACTTTAGCATCAGTCCTTCCAATTAACACCCAGAACTGATCTCCTTCAGAATGGACTGGTTGGNAAGAATACTGGAGTGGGTTGCCATTTCCGTCTCCAATGCATGAAAGTGAAAAGTGAAAGTGAAGTCACTCAGTCGTGTCCGACTCTTAGCGACCCCATGAACTGCAGCCCACCAGGCTCCTCTGTCCATGGGATTTTCCAGGCAAGAGCACTGGAGTTGGATGCCATTGCTTTCTCCAAAAGAATGTACAGATGGAAGTAATTCACAAGTGAGCTGAGAAGGCTGGTATCAAGAGCAAAGGTGGTTGGTAGGAACACTAGTGGATGAAAAGTGAAGTGAAGTCGCTCAGTCACGTCCGACTCTGCGACCCATGGACTATAGCCCACCAAGCTCCTCCGTCCATGGAATTCTCCAGGCAAGAATACCGAAGTGGGTTGCCATTTCCTTCTCCAGTGGTGAAATGATATCTAACTTATGATGTAGGATTATGTGGCTGAGTAAGGAGAAGGAAAAAATCATTGGAGATAAAGATATTAAAGAACAGAGAGACTGAGTGTTGAGATAGTCATCTATATGGAAGGTGTGGTCACCAAGAATATTGGCAATAAATAGGATGGAGAGGAATACTTAAGTGAGATGCCTACATGTTGTAGATCATAACTAGAAGAGGGAATGTTGGATAATACAGGGTAAAGACACGTTTCAAAGTGCAGAATATGTACCAGATTAATGAGTACAGATCTGGACCTTATAACAAGGTACAAACAACATCAAGCACAGCAAACAAAGTGCATAAGGGGTGAGTGAATAGTCACCACCGGTAGGGTTACAGATACAGTAACTCTCAGGGAAAGAGATATGCTTCAGTTAAGGCATGAAACACTTAGATATTGCTTAACACGTGTAGTTCTAAAAGGTAGAATGGACAGCATATAACATATGTGTGACCCCATGGACTCTAGCCCACCAGGCTCCTCTGTCCATGGGATTCTCCAAGGAAAAATACTGGAGTAGGTCACTAAATCTTACTAGGAAGAAGGAAGTGCAGTAGACAATAGATTATAAGGGTAAAATATGGGGAGGGTATGGGATTTTGAATGAGGACAACAGGACACTATGATTTTCAGTGGTAGTGTGCATAAAATTTAAATAAGAGGTTACTATCTTTTTACATTCCATTCTGTGGTTCAAAATAATATATGGACAATAGGCTCATTGTTCCTACTACTGCCTTCCTCCTACCTACTCCCTTAACTTTGACAAAATATCAACTATAATGATCAGCGTTGTTGTTGTTGTTTTTCTTTTGTTTTTGGTTTTTCTTTCTTAAGCTAACAGAGGTGAGAATAATTGATCAACATGGTAGCAATCTGTATCCACTGCATGCAAATATAATTCCTCTTTCATTATTTCAAAAATTGTTGATTGTTTTATGAATATATCAGATACTATGCTTGGGTACTGTAAGACTGAAGCAAATTAAAACACAGATGGAATGATCTGTGCATATTCATGATCATTTCTCATTACTGGAGGCTGCCCATCATTGTATTTTCAAACATATCAGTTTGAAACATTTGGTATTTGAATAAATACTGTTCATCATGAAAGCATTAACATTGTGTTATAAGGTGAAGTAACTACAATAAATGCATCTGTTTTAACATTATGATCCTTCAATTTATGTTAATTTCAGAAGACATAAAACAGTATCTTATGTATCTGAAAAATCTGTATGAGGTTGTAATTTTAATTTATCTGTGAGTGTTTCTACATTAATTAAAATGCACAGGTTTTTAAAACATGGATTAAAATATGAAAGAGATCAAGCTATTTACAATCTAATTAGCTCAAAATTGGATGAGTAATATAAATGCATAATTAATCTGGTTTGACTATGACAAACTTGAAAGGGAGATTATGGAATTAATAACAGAAAAAAGTATCCGAAACAAACTTCGTATTCAAAGTAAGAGGAATTTCCTAACATCTTTAAAATAATTCTTCCATACTCTTATTTTCTGAAAAGTATCCTAGATTGAGTGAATAAATACAGAGTGAAACGTGAAAATATTTTACTTTCTCCAGAATTCCTAAAATGATACCTTTTGTTGCAAAACACTTACAAAGTAGATAAGTAACAATTTTTATATAACCTTACTTCATTTATCTTTTACACATGCTCTTTTTCTTCCTATCTTTTTTTTTCACTCTGAACAGAGTAAGCTGTATATGTCATCTCCCTTTATCCCTAAAATTTCAGTATGTATTTTCTAAAAATAAGGATATTCCTTTATATAACCACAGTGAATTTATGAACATGTAATAGTGACTTTTATCTAAATTGCTCTCCATATTCTGGTTTGTTGATTGCTACAATAATCCACTATGTTGTGTAGCGTTTTTTTTCCTGTAGTAAAGAAACCAGTCTAGCTTATGAAAGAATTTAAAGGTGACACAAAGAGATGGAAAAACATACCATATTCTTGGGCTGATATTGTCAAAATGACCACACTACTCAGGGAAATCTACAAATTCAATGCAATCCCTATTAAACTACTAAAGGCATTTTTCACAAAGTTAAAAATTAATTTTTAAAATTTGTATAGAAACATTAAAGACCCCAAATAGCCAACACAATCCTGAAAAAAAAAAAATGGAGCTGGAGGAATCAGGCTACCTAACCTCAGACTAAAGCTACAGTAATCTACCAGTATGGTGGTACTGTTGTTTAGTAACTATGTCATGTCCAGCTCTTTGAGACCCCATGGATTGTAGCCAGCCAGGCTCTTCTGTCCATGGAATTCTCCAGGCAAGAATACTGGAATGGATTGCCATTCCCTTTTCCAGGGGATCTTCCCAACACAGAGATCAAATTCACGTGTCCTGCATTGGCAGGCAGATTTTTTTTGTTTTACCACTGGGCCACCAGGGAAGCCCAATTCAAACAGTAGGGTATGAGCACAAAAATAGAAATATCAATCAGTGGAACAGGAGAGAAAGCTCAAAAACAAAGCTTGACCATGCATTTATGGTTTATTACTCTATGACAAAGGAGGCAAGAATATACAGTAAAGACATTCTCTTCAATAAACATTGCTGGGAAAACTAGACAGCTTCATTTGAAAGAATGAAATTAGAACATACTCTAATACCATATACAAAAATAAAGTCAAAATGGATTAAAGACCTAAATGTAAGACTGTATACTGTAAAACTTTTATAGGAAAACAGAGGCAGAATGCTCTGTGATATAAATTATAGCAAAATCCTTTTGGATTCATCTCCCTAGGTAATGGAAATAAAAACTAAAATAAATAAATGGGACCTGAAAATAAAAACTTTTCCACAGCAAAAGAAACCTAAATAAAATGAAAAGACAACCTACAGCATGGAAGAAAATATTTGCAAATGAAGCAAGTGACAAGATTAACCTCTGAAATATACAAACAGTTCACACCTTAATATTAAAAAAAAAAAAGACAATCCAAAAAAAAAANCCACAGCAAAAGAAACCTAAATAAAATGAAAAGACAACCTACAGCATGGAAGAAAATATTTGCAAATGAAGCAAGTGACAAGATTAACCTCTGAAATATACAAACAGTTCACACCTTAATATTAAAAAAAAAAAAGACAATCAAAAAAAAAAAAAAAAAAAACAGGCAGAAGCTCTACAAAGGCATTTCTCCAAAGAAGATATGGCCAAAAGGCACACAAAAAGATGTTCAACAACCACTAATTGTTAAACAAATGCAAATCATAACTACAATGAGGTATCACCTCACGCCAATCAGAATGGCCATCATCAAAAAGTCTACAAATAATAAATACTGGAAAGAGTGTAGAAAAAAAGGAACCTTCTACATTGTTGGTGGGAATGTAAATTGCTATAGTCATTATGGAGAACAGCATGGCGTTTCTTCAAAAAAAATAAGATCAGAGATACCATATGATACTGAAATCCTACTCCTGGGCCTGTACCCAGAGAAAACCATATTTCAAAAATACACACACACTCCAATGTTCACTGTAGCACTGTTTACAATAGTCAAGACATGGAAGCAACCTAAATGTCCATGGACAAAGGAATGAATAAAAAAGTGATATATCTATAAAATGGAATATTACTCAGCCATAAAAAGAATGAAATAATGCCATTTGCAGCAACATGGATGGACATAGAAATTATCATACTACTTAAGCCAAACAGATATAAATATTATATATTGCTTATGTTTGGAATTTAAAAAAAAGTACAAATGAACTTATTTCCAAAAGAGAAAGGACCCACTATATGGCACAAGAACTATATTCAATAATTTTTAATAACCTATAGGGGAAAATAATTTGAAAAAATATGTAACTGAACCACCATGCTGTATACTGGAAACTAATGATATCATAAGTCAATTATACTTCAATTTTAAAAAACAGTTTGTAACTATGTATGGTGCCAGATGTTATCTATACTCATTGTGATGATCATTTTACTATATATATAAATATCAAATAATCATCATGTACACCTGAAGCTAATATGCTATCAATTATACTTCAAAAGAAAATCCCAAAATTTTATAGAAAAAAATTAAAAGAGAAATTCAGTCTAGGATCAGGTATTATATTGACTTGTCATTTCTTTTCAGTCTCCTTGGATCTAGAAAAAAATTGTCAGCTTTTATTTAGCATTTTATAAACTGGCATTATTGAAAATTATCATCCCTCTGTATGCTGCTTTAGCTTTTTATGTAAAAACAAAACTTTTTGAGTTTGTCTTGTTTTCTTATTATTAGATTCAAGTTTTACATTCCTAGTTTGAATATTCTGTATTTTGTCCCTTTCAAAGTATAGGTATCATGTCTGAGGCACACAATGTCTACCTGCCCCTTGTTAATAATGTTAATTTTTATCATAATGTCAAAGTGTTATCCGATATGTTCATTATAAACAGGGTTCTCACTCTAGTGTCCCATGATGAACACATTGGGTGACCAAGTCATTTTAATTTTTGAAGGAACCACAGTAACACTTGTTATATGCCAGTGACTGCATAAACTATTAGTTAAACTATTGGCTTGAGGTCAGTTCACAGTTAGATCATCCTGTGTTCTTCCCAAGATGTCATAATATTGCAAACCTAGGTATTCAATGTTCACTGTGATAAAAAGAACACAGAAAAGCAATGTAAATGCTCCGTGTCTAATCTGACTTCAAATCTGATAATTTTTCCATGTCCAAAATGTCCACACATACCATCAGGAATTTATTTAGGAAAGAAAGGAAATGGTTTTATTTCTTTCCACATATTGCATATTTTAAATGGTTATTAAGCCTTCATATCGGAGGAGGCAATGGCAACCCACTCCAGTATTCTTGCCTGGAAAATCCCATGGATGGAGGAGCCTGGTAGGTTGCAGTCCATGGACTCGCTTTCACATTCACTTTTCACTTTAATGCATTGGAGAAGGAAATGGCAACCCACTCCAGTGTTCTTGCCTGGAGAATCCCAGGGACGGGGGAGCCTGGTGGGCTGCCATCTATGGGATCACACAGAGTTGGATACCACTGAAGCGACTTAGCTTAGCTTAAGCCTTCATATACAACTATTATCAAACTGCTTGAATTTCCTTATTAAATAGAGCTGTTTGGTATTTATTTTGGATCAGTAGAATTATTTTTAAAATTACTCAGCTATTGTACTAATGGTTGTAAGATTCTCTGCTGTATAGTTACTATTATTTTCCATTGTTAATTAAAAGGCAAATTATTCTGAGATACTAAGATACTCATTTTATCTTCAATAGTTAATCTATGATGAAACACTTTAAGATCCTCATTGACATTTACCAGTGATGATTACAACATGATTATTTCTATGTCTGTCATTTCCTCCAAAATTAGTGGTCCACATTTGGCCTTTTTACTGAATGAGTCTACTTTTTCCTTCTTAACCATCCAACTAACCAGCATTTGTTATAGGTGTGGTCTCATGAATTACATCTTATTTCAAAATTTATAATTCATCACCCTCCTTAATTATTTTGTAGATCAAATTGTCCCAGATTTTGCCAGTGGAAGCCTATTCAGGTGGTGAGCTAGCCTATACACGTCCATGTTCAGTCACATCTGAATCTTTGTGACTCCATGGAACTATAGCCTGCCTGTCAGTCTCCTTTGTCCATGGAATTTTCCAGGCAACAAAACTGGAGTGGGTTGCCATTTCCTTCTCCAGGGGATCTTCCCAATTCAGAAATCGAACCCAAATCTCTTGTGTCTCCTGAATTGTCAGGTGGATTTTTAACAACTGTGCCACCAGGGAAGCCCATTCAAATGGTATCTGTGTCTTTTTTTTTTTGCTTTAATACAAAAGTTTTTATTTTCAGTAAATTATTTTCAACAAGTGTGTACCTTTTATTTATTTTTATTTTTTTTAAGTTTTATTTATTTTACTTTACAATATTGTATTGGTTTTGCCATACATTGACATGATTCCGCCATGGCCCAGAGGGATGGGATGGGGAGTGAGGTGGGAGGGGGTATCTGTGTCCTTATCACATGAACTCTTTTTTTTAAAGGCTTTACTTTCTGGCATGGTAATATGTTCTAGTCTCATCTTGTACTTCCCTGAACCAACCATACAATTAGCTATTTCTCCAAGGATATGCACATATCTTATTTTAGAAATGATCAGTCCATATGAACGCCTTCAATTCAACCTGGCCAATAATCTTCTTTCTTTACCCCTTTGAATATTTGCTATTTTTTCTTCCAAAGTGAGGTTTCTGGCTTACAATACATCAAAATAGTCACTCATTTTCTAAATAAAAATACTGTATTCATATTCAATTAATTATTTCAATTTGGGTATCTTATTCATTTGAATACAGTTATGCTAATTTGCTTCTGTTTTCATTTTTAGTTTATCCTTCTTCCCATTTTACTGCAACCATAAAAAATATAAATAGTATTCACATGTTTGCAGAAACCAGCATTTTACAAATATTATTTATAGAAATATCATTTGTTCTTATCCACTTTCTCAACCCCAGCTCTTGATGATGACATGATTTTGCGTGCTTTATTCTTTTTGCATTTCTTTTCAGAGACAAGCAAATTTATGGTTATTATTTACTGTTTCTCCTTTCTATAGCAAATGTGGCATAATATGTATTCTAATTTTCAATTGCTTCTTCATATAAAACTAACTCTGAGAAATTGTTCTGTTTCAGTTCACTGCTATCTTTCTTATTCTTTTTTTACAGTTGTATAAACACTCTAGTATGTTTATGTATCATGGTTTACTATTTCTTATGTTTGACACACAAGTAATTCTCACTGTTGCAATTAATCAGTTTGTGCATATGTGTTTTTGTATTATTGGAGGTATATATTTAGGATATATTCCCAGTAGTGAGATTGGTTGCTTGAAGGGTAGATTCATACTTTTGTAAAATATTGCCCCAAATCTGTTAGGTACATTCATTTTATGTTACCAAAATATGAGATTGTTTCTCCAAACCTCACCAAGTGACTAAATTTTTTCTATCCATCTTTCTGGTTTGTGTGGTCTACATTTTAATTCTTAGTCATTTTATTAACTTTTTAAATAAGTGTTCTTTGTGTAGAGCATAAAGTTAGTTTTGCATTATGTTGTAATTTGAAATATCTTTTAATAGGTGAATTAACTTCAATCTTCTATTAAAGCTTTAATTATCAGTAGATTCTATTTTATATTGGAGGATTCTGTGTCATTTGGTTCACAGTCATTCACAAATGATGTATCTTCATCTTGAAATGTAATTTTTAGCATTATAAGTTATCCCTCTTTGTCTAATTTATTGCTGTGGTCCTGAATTTGATTTTATCTACTATCAGGATTGCAACCTCAGGTTCTTCATTGTAAGCTTGCCAGCGTTTGTCTCAATTCTGTATTATATGCCTTTTACAGAGATAAATATACTAAAGATACTGATTATAAAACTAAATACACATGTTAAAATTACAAGTAATGATTAAAGTAAGAGAAATAAAGATCAAGTTTTCAAAAACAGAAGAAATGTAAAAAACAGAAGGGATGTAAACAGAAATTCTCAATAAACCTAAAAGTTGTTGAGAAAAAGTGAAGGCCAAAGAACCTGAGAAAAAAATGCAAAAACACAACAGGAGAAGTAAAACTCAATCTATAAATAATCACAATAAATTTAATGTATCTAGTTCCAGGTAAATACAAGCAATGTCATATCTCCCTCTATCTCTAGCTCCTCCCCTGCGCTTTCCTATCTTTTCCTCTAATATCAGTAACAAAGCAAGGATGCCTGCTTTCACAATTTCTATTCAACATATTATTGAAAGTCCTAGCCAGAGCAATCAGGAAAAAAATAAAAGGCACCCAGCTAGCCAAGCAGAAAAGGAAGAAGGAAACTTATGCTTGCAATATGTGCATGTACACAAACAAAACACTTGCTAGAACTAGTAAACCAATTAAATTGCAGGATACCAAATTAATGTATAAAAATTAGAGGCATTTATAAAATATCAGTTCACAATCCAAAAAAAGAAACTAGAAACAATTCCATTTATAAAATTATGAATGTAACCAAGAAAG
Organism: Neotragus pygmaeus; assembly: GCA_006410875.1. NCBI lineage: Eukaryota > Metazoa > Chordata > Mammalia > Artiodactyla > Bovidae > Neotragus > Neotragus pygmaeus. The sequence continues at coordinate 195,371 of SJYV01012262.1, read as the reverse complement.
TGAAAGACTTGTACACTGAAAACTATGAATCACTGCTGAAAGAAATCTAAGGAAGTACAAGTAAACGGAAGATATCCAATGTACAGTTAAAGATTTAACATTAAGATATCTGTGCTATCCAAAACAACCTACAGATTTAACAGAAACCGAATCAAAACTCCAATATCATTTTTCACAATAGAAAAATTCATCTTGGAATTTATGTAGAACTTTGAAAGACTTTTACAGTTAAAAAACTGAAAAAGAACAAATTGGGAGGACTCACTTCATGATTTAAAAACATTACAAAGCTACAGAAATCAAAACAATTTGGTGTTTCCATGAAGACAGATCATTAAAACAGTGCAATGAAATAGAGTCCAGAAATAAACTTTTGTGTATATTGGCAAATGATAGTCAATAAGGATGCCAACACCATCTGATGGGGAAAGCACAGTTTCTTCAACAAGTAGTTTGGGAAAAACTGAATATTCACATACAAAAAATGAAGTTAGACTCTTATAGTACACTATATCCAAAACTGAACTCGATATAAAGACATAAGTGTATGACCAAAAACTATGAAGTTCCTAGAAGGATATTGAGGGAGATTTCATAACAATGGTTTTGGCAATGATTTCTTGGATATATCCAACACAAAAGCATGTGCAACAAAAGTAGATATAGATGATGGAACTATATCAAATTTAAAAAACTGTTGTTCAAATGACATAATCAGATTGAATGGCTATTAGAGAATGTGAGAAAATATCTGCAAAGTATATCTGGTAAAGGACTAATATCTAGAATCCATAAAGAACTCTTGAAACCCAGCAGGAAATTAAATAGACCTATCTAAAAATGAGCAAGACTTGGATATTCCTCTAAAGATGATATAAAAATTGCCAATGAAGCATATGGAAAGATGCCCAACATTACTTATTATCTGAAAGATGCATATTCAAACCACAAAGAGATATTACCTGATACCCATCAGGGTGACTACTATAAAAAATAGTGTTGGTCAGGATATGGAGAAATTGGAACCCTTATGCATCTTCGGTAATAATGTAAAATTATGTAACCACTATGAAAAATAACAGAGTTCTCTCAAAAATCTAAAAATAGAATTACTGTACTATCCAGCAATCATACACCTGGGCATATACATGGAGAAACCCATAATTCAAAAATATACACATACTCAAATGCTCATTTCAGCACTTTTTTCAATAGCCAAGACATGAAAGCAACCAAAATGTTCATTGACAGAATAATTGATAAGGATGTGGTGCACAAACACAATGGAATATTACTCACCTATAAAAAGAATGAAATAATAACATTTGCAGCAACATGGATGGACCTAGAGATTATTTTACAGTTACTAAGTGAAATAAACCACAGAAAAATAAATACCGTGATATAACTCATACATGGAATCTAATTTTTTTAAAAATGATATAAACAAACAATTCCAAAACAGAAACAGACTCAGAAAACAAGCTCATGGTTACTAAATGAGAAACAGTGAGAGGATAATTTAGGAGGTTGAGATGAACATACACACACTGCCTACATGCATACTAAGTCACCTCAGTCATATTCGATTCCTTCCGACTCTATGGACTGTAGCCCCCCAGGATCAACTGTCCATGGGATTCTCCAGGCAGGAATACTGGAGTGAGTTACAATGCCCTACTCCAAGGGATATTCCCAACCCAGAGACTGAACCTGCATCTCTGACATCTCCTGCATTGGCAATCAGGTTCTTTATCACTAGTGCCGCCTTGGAAACCCCCAACACACACACACTGCTGCCTCTACTGCTGCTAAGTTGCTTCAGTTGTGTCCGGCTCTGTGCGACCACATAGACGGCAGCCTACCAGGCTCCTCCATCCCTGGGTTTTTCCAGGCAAGAACACTGGATTGGGTTGCCATTTCCTTCTCCAATGCATGCATGCATGCTAAGTCACTTCAGTTGTGTTCGACTCTGTGCGACCCCATGGACAGCAGCCCACCAGGCTCCTCTGTCCACAGGATTCTCTAGACAAGAGTACTGGAGTGGGTTGCCATTTCCTTCTCCTTAAAAAATATGGAATGCTTCATGAATTTGCGTGTCATAGTGCTAACTTCGGCAGCACATATACTAAAAATACACACACTACTATATATAAAATAGTACTGTATAGCACAGGAAACTCTACACAATATTCTATAATAGCCTGTATAGGAAAAAAAACCTTAAAAAGAATGAATATATCTGAAACTAACACAACACTGTAAAGCAAATACACTGCAATAAAATTTTAAAAAAGATTTGAAAGCAGAGTTTGGTAGATATATTTGTACATTCATGTTCAGAGCAGCACTATTCACAATAACTAAGAGATGGAATCAAAATGTCCATTGATGGAAGAATGACTAAAATGTGGTATACACAAGCAGTGGAGTAGTATTCTCGTCCATAGGGCTACAACTTGGATAAGCCTCAAGGACAGTATGATAACTGAAATAAGCCAATCATAAATGTACTATATTCTACTTTTCTTTAATATAAATTTATTTTAATTAGAGGTTAATTGCTTTACATTATTGTATTGGTTTTGCCATACATCAACATGACTCCACCACAGGTATACACATATTCCCATCCTGAACCCCCCTCCCTCCTCTCTCCCTGTACCATCCCTTTGGGTCATCTCAGTGCACCAGCCCCAAGCATCCAGTATCATGCATTGAACCTGGACTGGCAATTCATTTCATATATGATATTATACATGTTTCAATGACATTTTCCCAAATCATCCCACCCTCACCCTCTCCCACAGAATCCAAAAGACTGTTCTATACATCTGTGTCTCTTTTGCTGTCTCGCATACAGGGTTATCATTACCATCTTTCTAAATTCCATATATATGTGTTAGTATACTGTATTGGTGTTTTTCTTTCTGGCTTGCTTCACTCTGTATAATAGGCTCCAGTTTCATCCACCTCATTAGAACTGATTCAAATGTATTCTTTTTAATGGCTGAGTAATATTCCATTGTGTATATATACCATTGCCTTCTTATCCATTCATCTGCTGATGGACATCTAGGTTGCNCCACTTGCTGAAGAGATTATCTCAAAAGGTATTCTTAAAATGAAAAATAATGCTTTAAAATACAAGGATGTAAAACGATATCCAAGCTAGATGAAAAGTGGAACAGATTTCAAGGTGAACATTAAAATGCACAAAAACTTTATATTCCTTTTTATATTGGCTAATGATATAATACAACATGGAGATACAATTATCACAAACTTTTTTTGCATGTAACAAAATGGCTTCAAAATATTTAAATGTTAACCACTTACAAAGTGAATAAACAATAAAAGGATAAATTTTGAGTCATGAATTGCAGTGGAACACTGTAATCACTTTTCGAAGAAGTTCAGTTTATAAATTAAGTCAGAAGAGTAAGATGACTGACAACTGAATGCCATATACTAAATATCTTGTATACCATCTTTTTAAAATATAAATTTATTTATTTTAATTGGAGGTTAATTGCTTTACAGTATTGTATTGGTTTTGCCATACATCACCATGAATCCACCAAAGGTATACACATGTTCGCCATCCTGAACCCCCCTCCCTCCTCCCTCCCTGTACCATCCCTCTGGGTCATCTCAGTGTGCCAGCCCCAAGCATCCAGTATCATGTGTCGAACCTGGACTGGCAATTTGTTTCATATATGATATACATGTTTCAATGTCATTCTCCCAAATCTTCCCACCCTCGCCCTCTCCCACAGAGTCCAAAAGACTGTTCTATACAGCTGTGTCTCTTTTGCTGTCTCGCATACAGGGTTATCATTACCATCTTTCTAAATTCCACATATATGTGTTAGTATACTGTATTGGTGTTTTTCTTTCTGGCTTGCTTCACTCTGTATAATAGNTTTCCTTTGTTGTGCAGAAGCTTTTAATTTTAATTAGATCCCATTTGTTTATTTTTGTTTTTATTTCCAGTATTCTGGGAGGTGGATCATAGAGGATCCTACTGTGATTTATGTCAGAGAGTGTTTTGCCTATGTTCTCCTCTAGGAGTTTTATAGTTTCTGGTCTTACATTTAGGTCTTTAATCCATTTTGAGTTTATTTTTGTGTGTGGTGTTAGAAAGAGTTCTAGTTTCATTCTTTTAAAAGTGGTTGACCAGTTTTCCCAGCACCACTTGTTAAAGAGATTGTCTTTAATCCATTGTATATTCTTGCCTCCTTTGTCAAAGATAAGGTGTTCATAGGTGCGTGGATTTTCTTTGGGCTTTCTATTTTGTTCCATTGATCTATATTTATGTATTTGTGCCAGTACTATATTCTACTTTGATAAGGCATCTAAAGTAGCCAATTTCATATAAACAGAAAATAGAATTATGGTTACCAGGAACTGTCGGGAAAGGGGAAAAGAGAGTAATCACATAATATAAATAGTTTTTTGTATTTTTAAAATGAAAAAGTTCTAGAGATTTTTTTAAACAACAATGTGAATATACTTAACACTACTGAACTGCACACTTAAAAATGATTAAGACTGGACTTCCATCATGGTCTGGTGGTCTCCATGCTTCCAATGCAGGGGGCATAGGTTCATTCCCTGACTGGAGAAGTTCTGCATGCCACACAGTATGACCAAAAAAGAAAAAAAAATTAGTATAAAAAATGGTGGAAATTTTACATCAAGAAAATCTTTAAGAACCATTATATCGATATTATACAAATAATACTCTAATTAAATATGTATTACAGGCAAAGGAATATATCAAAAATAATGGAAAACATCTACTCAAGTAACTATATGTACATACAAATTCATTATTCCAGTATTATTAATAATATCTAAGACATGGAAAGAGCCCAAATGTGCATCACTGGATGAATGGATAAACAAACGGTGATATATACATTCAATAGAACATTCAGCCATACTAAGAGCAGAAATGGTATGATACATACTACCGCATGCATAAACCTCCAAAATATTATGCCAAGTGAAATAAGTCAGACACAAAAGGTCATACATTCTATGATTCCATTTATATGAAGTACACTGAATAGACTAGATCCATAGAGACAGAATAGATTGGTGGTTGCTTGTGTTAGAGGGAAGGAAAAATGGAGAGAAACTTTTCCATAGGTAAGAAATTTTACTTTGCAGTGCCTGAAACAGCTTTGATCTATATATAGTGGCTGTCCAACAATGTGAATGTATTAATGCCACTTGTTAATTTTATGCCATGTGAACTTCATCTAAATAAACAAAAAAAATGGAAACAACCAATAAAATGTTGAATGCATAAATGTTTTACAGGATTTTCTACCAAATTAGAAAGAAACAGGTAAATTCAAACTTGTGGGAAAATATTCCCTAGGATAGTTTTTATTTTTATAAGGTCAGTATTCTTGGGAAACAGGTGAAAGGAGAAACACATATTAGGAAACTAATGTAAACTTTCATAAGACCTACAGTAGCAGAAAAAGGAATGCCATAGCATTTTGGTATATCTGACATATAATCTACAGGAAGATCTAATTAATTGCATGAAGTAGATGAATAAAATAGCTTTTAAGATTATCTCTTGCTTTTTAATGTGTATAAAAGTTTGGGTGAGATCTACAAAATTCAGAGAAAACCCTTTGAATCGACATTTTAAAAACTAACTTAATAGCTACTCCTTCCCTCTTGAACTAGTCTAACACACTGACAACATTAACTTTGATGCTACACAGAAGTGCAGCATTCCCCTTTAGAACAAATGCAATTTGAAGTCTAGAAGCCTGTAATACAATGGTCCATTTAAAAGAATTTTAGTCATTGTGATAGAAAATACAGGAAATACCTCAAAATTGAATAGAAATATAAGCATTTTTCTTATAAATGTTGGACTTTGATAATTGAAATTTGCTGGTAATGTACAGTTTTAATAATTCTAGTTAATATTTGCTAAGGAGGAACAGACCAGTCTTGATTAGTGTTTTTAGTTTCCTAGATGTGTCCAACTAATAAAGGGACTTATTAGAGTAGCACATGAACAAACACTCCATAATAGTGTGAAAAGGAATCAAAAGTTCATAAAAACACTCAAAATAATCTTATTTAAATTGGTATTATATATATCTAGCCACAGAGTTGCAGTGATTAACAAAATGTCCCATCTAGTTATGAATACATAGATCAATATTTTTATCTTTTGGTATCCATACTACCAGGAGAAATATCAACAACCTCAGATATGCAGATGTTACCACTCAAACGGCAGAAAGTGAAGAGGAACTAAAGAACCTCCTGATGAGGGTGAAAAAGTAAAGTGAAAAAGTTGACTTAAAACTTAACATTAAAAAAAACTAAGATCATAGCATCTGGTCTCATCACTTCAAGGCAAATAGACTGAGGAAAAAGTGGAAACAGTAAAAGATTTTACTTTATTGGGCTCCAAAATCACTGCAGACAGTGACTACAGCCATGAAATTAAAAAATGCTTGCTCCTTGGAAGAAAAGCTATGACAAACTTAGTGTATTAAAAACCAGAGACAACACTTTGCCAACAAACGTTCATATAGTCAAAGCTATGGTTTTTCCAGTAGTCACATATGGATGGATGTGAGAGTTAGACTGTAAAGAAGGCTGAGCACCAAAGAATAGTTGCTTTCGAACTGTGGTGCTGGAGAAGACTCAAGTCCCTTGGACTGCAAGGAGATCAAACCAGTCAACCCTAAAGGAAATCAACCTTGAATATTCACTGGAAGGACTGATGCTGAAGCTCCAATATTTTGGCCACCTGATGCGAAGAGCCAACTCATTGGCTAAGGTCTTGATGTTAGGAAAGACTGAGAGCAGAAAGATAATGGGGCAAGAGGATAAGACAGTTGGATGGCATCACTGACTTAGTGGACGTGAGTTTGGGCAAACTCTGGGAGATAGTGATGGACAGGAAAGCCTGGTATGCTGTAGCCTGTGGAGTCACAAAGTCAGACACAATTTTACAAGTGAACAACAATCCATACTGCAATTACAGATGTTCAGAAGTGGTTTCTGTAAAGAAATTTTTATTATATTTATCAATATATTTTGCATGTTTTTTTAATCATGCAATCAAAATCAAAATACCATCTTTAGTAGCTTAACTTCCCCGATGGTCTTAATGAGATAAACTCATGTATTCATCCATGCCAAAACAAATACTGTGTTCTAACATCAAAGTTCAATATGAATAAGCAGGTGAAGTGTTGTGGTTTGTAACTTTTCTTTTAATCACTCAAAAACTGGGCAAACCATCCAAGACAGCTGGTAGTAATAGCACTTAATTTTCATCGCAGGAGCTATCTTTCCCTCCTCTGCTCTTTGTGCTATGATGAAAAGGAGACGTGATTTTTGAGTTAAATTTCTTTTTTGAGTTGAATTTCACACCTCTGGTAAAGAATACACAAACACACATATTCCCTTCCCATAGTAAATATTCATCCGTTTCTACATATTGTCTGTGTTTTCTTTATCTCTCCATGCTCCACCCCCCCCCCCCCATTCCTATTAGGAAATATATTTGGGGCTTAGAATTTATTACAAGTAATTCATCTTCTTCTCTCTTGCTCTCTCCCTCTCTTTCCGAGTCTATTCAAGTTGGAAAAGCTGAAATAACTAGCAACAATTGGTCTTCCACAGCAGCTGCTCCATCATTACAGAGCAGGAACTGCTTCTTTTTGTCTGTGGGATTGGTGCCCTTCACTCTATCGTGCATGCAAAACTGTGCAATCTACAGTGGCCAATTCTCAATGCAGAGAGAATGTAGCAACGTTTTTTCTTCATTTTGTAGTCAATATTTTTTATTTTATATTGAAATATAACTGATTAACAATGTTGTGTTAGTTTCAGGTGTGAGCAAAGTGATTCAGTTATATATATATACTTATATCCTTTTTCAAAAATTTTTTTCTTTTAGGTATTTGAGAATATGAGCAGAGTTCTTTGTGCTGTAATAGTAGGTCCTTGTTGGTTATCTATTTTAACTATAGCAGTGTGTATGTCAACTCCAAATTCTCAGTCTATCCCCTGACAATTCTTCCCACCTGTAACCATAAATTCATTCTTTATGCTTGTTAGTCTGTTTCTGTTTGTAAACAAGTTCATTTGTATCTTTTTTTTTTGATTCCACATATCATTCTTTATTGAAATGATCATACTGTTTGGCCTTGATCTAAGTGTTTATATGTATAACAATCTAAAACTATTTTTTGCTGTTTTTATAACAAAGTAATTCAGGATTTAAAAAACAGAGCAAATCTTCTCTATCAATGCCAAATACAATCTATAATACATTTACGAATATTTAAATTCAAAGCCTGGACATATTACCATCTGGTGGAATAAACAGGTGAAAGCCTTAATATTGTGAAAACTCCACTGCATCAGGTAGACTTGTCTGAGTGTTCTACTTAGAGCTCCTGTAAGTATTTTTCAACAGTGAATGCTACGGAACTACACAGTCCATGTTTGGTTGAATTCACAGATGTAGAGGAACTGGGCATATTGAGAGCCAATTTAAGTTATATGTGGATTAACCAGCCCCCACATTGTTCAAGGGTCAGCTGTACATGAAATGAGAATATTACTAACCCCAGCTTGTTGTTTTCTAAGTAATCAAATACACGTTAATATATCAATACATTTACCATTAATATATACATTTGATGTATAATGTACTACATTTATGATACTGTTTTATAATACAATATACTAATATTATATAAAATATTTATTAGGTCAAATTCTTTAATATCCAAAAGCAGCTTTAGAACCCATTTCCTGTAATGATGTGCAGAGTAACTTTGATTTGTGCCTACTTTAAGCCTTTAGGATTCCTTAAAAAAGATTCAGTGAGCAGCTTGCACAGATTGATACTTAAATAATAAATGAAATCAAGTTATGATATTGTGTGGAAACCTCTTTTAAGCAGTACTGATGACAAAATAGGATTTATTTTAATCAATATGTATATGATACTACTATTAATAATCTATATGTCCTTGTTTCAATAAGCAACAAAGTTATAGGCTTCCCTGGTGGCTCAGATGGTAAAGCATCTGCCTGCAATGCGGGAGACCCGGGTTACATTCCTGGGTAGGGAAGATCCCCTTGAGAAGGAAATGGCAACCCACTCTAGTACTCTTGCCTGGAAAATTCCATGGACGGAGGAGCCTGGTAGGCTACAGTCCATGGGGTCGCAAAGAGTCAGACACGACTGAGCAACTTCACTTTCACTGTCAAATTTGGTTATAGCTTTGTAAAAACTTCAGAGGAAAACAAAATTGCAGATGATTCATTAAAACTCCAAAAAGGCAAACATACTTCAGAATAAACAAAGGTTTGTTTTTCTTAAAAAAAAAAAAAAGAGCAAAAAGTGCAACACAAAAAAAGAACATCAATATCTCCATGGTGAAAAATGAGGAATATTATTTAGAGGCGAATTAGAAAACCAAAATACTAACATTTATACCAGCACTTGTAGGAAAGGTTACATGTTGTTAAAAGTTCCAAATAAAATTTAGATTTATTTCACTGCGTGTTTGGCTGGCATGGTGACTAACCAAGAAAGGCTTTGTGAAGAGAGTGATCACTGAATGCTCTTTAACATCAAGTAAGATTTAGACATACCCAGATTTGAGAAAGGATATTTAGGTGGAGGGTATAGCAGGAGCAAAGTCATGGAAACAGAAACTTCAGAGCATATACAGAGAAAAGTAGAGCCATTCTGTTATTCCATTTATGACAAATTTAAGGATGTGTGTGGGGCATAGATTAGTAAAAGTATATGATAATCATATGTTGAATACTTTGCAAAATAAAACTCCACTCCTTATCTCCTTTCTCCATTCATTCCCCCTCCTCTCCTTCCTACTCTAATATTTTCCACATATCTGACTATTTAAAAGATTATCACATTATTCCACAATAAGTATAACGTTTAATGATGCTGTTTTCCTGTAATTAGAGTTCTTTCTTAATTGCCTTATAAGTATTTCCTTATAAGTGATTATGAATGCATTTTCCAGTGTAAACAAATAAGTTCATGGGTTTATTTTATACTCCTGTGAATCGAGCAGAGACTTAAATCAAATTAAGGATGATCTATATTGCCAGGCACCCATGCCCCAATCTAAAATTAATCAGAGGTTCTTTCATCGGGGGAATCTAAGGCACAAGGGCTATATTTATGCTAATTTTTGTTAATATGGCTGGAAGGCATCAGAGCATAGAGGAACACAGAGAAGCTTTGGAGTCCTAAGAATAGAATTCATTTTACCAAATGATGATTTTACCAAAGGTATCATTCATACTATATAAAACTAGGAAATCACTTTTGTCAGTTAAAATGCATTATCTCTGAGGGTCAGCAATTAAATTCAACTTGTTCATTTCAAAATCTGCTTTGGATTTAACTGTGTATTGGCACAGGGTATACAAAATATTTTCTGTTGTCCGCCTGTATATACATAAGTTGATTTTAATGTTATACAGTACTTTTCCTGGAAGGGGAACCCACTGAAAGTGGAGTCAATCCACTCCAGTATTCTTGCCTAGATAATGCCATGGATAGAGGAGCCTGGTGACCTACAGTACAAAGGGTCACAAAGAGTCAGACATGACTGAAGCTATTTAGCACACAAACATGCATATTGTACTATTTAAAATAAAAATATGAGCATCTGTTGATGTGCTCACTTGAACATATATGAGTATATATGTATGAACATTTAAATTTTTATTGACATCTAAATTACATTGAAATAAGTTGTATCAACTTGTTATCCTAACAAAGACTTGGAAAGTTGTACCAATATTAATTTTCTTTCTACTTTTATTACCCTTCCATGGTCCTCTGTCAAAAGCTACCTTGGGTCATTTACTGAGGAAAGGTGATTAGAGCAAGGCCACCTGTAATATAACTAACATACCCATTAAAATCTACAAAATAAATGTGTACCTTTTTTTGTTGTGGGTGCATACAGTTTATAATTCCACCAGTAAGTGTCTGTGTATAGCATTACATTAGTTTACCATAAGCTGTTAAAATATCCTACAAAATCTGGGTATTGAAGCTATATTTAATTTCATGTATATCAATATTAAGAGAAATATGTTTGCAACAAAGGTGTCATTATGTGTCTATGCTGTGGTGCATTTTAGAACACTTCAAGAACAATATTCAGCATAAAAATAGAATGAAATCTTGTCATTAGTGATAACATCAGTGGACTTTGAAGGTAGTATGCAAAGTGAAATAAATCAGATAGACAAATACCATATGATTGACCTCAGTTCATGTGAAATCTAAAAATAAAACTAAAACAAAGCAACACCCCCCAAACCAAAAAACTACACACAAGCTCATAGACACAGATAACAGACTGATAGCTGATGGAGGAGGTGGGGGTTAAATGGTAGGCAAAATGAGTGAAGGTAGTCAAGGTACAAACTTTCAGTTAGTATAAATAAGTCGTAGGGATGTAATGCACAGCATGGCCACTATAGTTAATACTGTATTACATATTTGAAAATTTCTAAGAGAGTAAATCTTAAAAGTTCTTACCACATAAAGTTCTGTAATTAGGTATTGTGATGGATGTCAACTAGACTTATTCTGATAATTTTTTGATATATACAAATATGAAATCATTATGTTGTATATCTGAAACTAAATATTGAATGTCAATACCTCTAAAATTGTAATAAACATTAGTATTTTAAATATATAGTTCCTTCACAAAGTCATATCTAATTAAATAATATTTCTGATGCATTTTTTTCTATTTTGAGGCAACTGACAACAAAAATGTTTTATTTTAATCTTCACAATACATCTATAAAAAGCTAATACAAAACCGTTTTGTGAAGGGAATAAGCACATTATCTTTCAGTACAGTCAGAGATCAGCATTACTACCTACCAATTCACTTAAGTAAAAAAAAAAATGGACTACACATTTTCATCTTTTCCCACTTATTCATAATGATAATGAACCCCCTGGTAATGAGCCAGGGCCAGTAGTATTGTAAAGTTGCTTCTATCTATTCTTACTGATTTGACATGCAATCTGATTGTTACTTATGTCATATTTATTCTTTAAATACTATGACTATTATACCCGATTACACTTCACACCACATCTAATCAGTCTCCAAGATTTATAATTCCCACCTCATAAGGCTTCTTGCAATATATCAATTTCCCTCTATCTTCACATGAAGATTCATGTAAATATTCTAAAGCAGGACAATATCCTCTCTATGAACACTAAAATAAATTCCAAACTCCTAAATCAAAGCTCATACAAATATTTGACAACTTCAACAATTCTTAAGGCAAAGGCCAAACCCATTTACATTATACAAAGCATTTTTTTTTT
>SJYV01012262.1:131634-182806 GCA_006410875.1 Neotragus pygmaeus | reverse complement strand
TTTTTTTTTTTCTTATATGATGAAGTGGAGCCAACGTACCTAGGTGGAAATTTTGGCTCCAAGATTTCTAAATTTTTGGTTTGGGCAAAGGATTTAATAGCTCTTCAAGTTTCCACATGAAATAGGTATTACCATGTTGCTATAAAGACTGAAACAATTCTGGCACATCAGTTTCTCAGCAAAAGTTAGCCTTTCTCCATCAGTCATCATAATCAAATGCCATAATATTACAAATAGGTCCCTACCCAACTGTACTTTCATCTAGTGTTAATTTACACATTTAAATATTGATATTAGTATTTATATTTCAACACAGATAATCTCTCATTCTAGGTGTCCAACTCTTGGAGAACCCAGTTTAATTTGCAACTCTGCCACTCTCCTGACATTTTGTGCCTGATTTTCAACACAGTCTGCTCTGTAGTTGTTGGAAACAAACATATCTGCCATATAAGCCCTCCTGTTCCCAAAGCATGCTGTATAAGAGAATTTGCTAACTTAAGCATGTAATTATCTACTTGAGTTCTAACTTAGGTTAGTCAGATAGACACAGTCCTTAAATATTACTTTCATACCATTCAGGTTCTAGAGTTTCTGTAGAAGTCAGTGCTTCCCTTTCAATATGTGGTTCATTTGAATCCACTGCAGGAAATACTACATCATTGTAGGAGTTCTCACTACCTCCCTGACAATCAGCTCTTGTTTCAATCTGATTAATGAAAGACTTATTCACTTTTTAAGAGTCCCCTGCTTTTTTAAGATAATAATTTCATTTCTATTTTGTGGATGAGGAAAATTGAGCTCAAAATGGCAACATCTGACTAGTTTATAAAGTTGCAGAGCCTGGAATAGGATGCAGTCTCCTTCTCTCTGGTATTGTTTGTGGTTTTCAGTTATCAAACCTTGGAGGCTGGAGTTCATATCCCCAGAAAAAAGGGATAGCAAACAGACATCTAGACACAGGTGTGAGGGCTTGCTCCCATGCTCTTCATTGTTATTGTTGCTCAGTCACCCAGTCACTCTGACTCTTTGTGACCCATGGACTGCAGCACGCCAGGCCTCTCTGTCCCTCACCATCTCCCAGAGTTTGCCCAAGTTCATGTCCATTGCATTGGTGATGCTGTCCAGCCATCTCTTCCTCTGATGTCCTCTTCTCCTTCTGCCCTCAGTCTTTCCCAGATCAGCGTCAGGGACTTTTCCAATGAGTCAGCTGTTCGCATCAAATAACCGAAATACCAGAGTTTCAGCTTCAGCAGCAGTCTTTCCAACGAGTATTCAGGGCTGACTTCCCTGAAGATTGACTAGTTTGATCTCTTTGCTGTCAAAGGGACTCTCAGGAGTCTTTTCCAGCATCACAGTTCAAAGGCATCAATTCTTCGGTGCTCCACCTTCTTTACGGTCCAGTTCTCACACTGTACATGACGACTGGGAAGATCATAGCCTTGACTATATAGATCTTTGTTGGCAGAATAATATTTCTGCTTTTCAACACACTGTCTAGGTTTGTCATAGCTTTCCTGCCAAGAAGTAATTATCTTCTGATTTCATGGCTTCAGTTACCACCCACAGTGATTTTGGAACCTAAGAGGAAATCTGTTACCACTTCCACCTTTCCCTTTTATTTGCCATGAAATGATAGGCCAGATGCCTGCCATGATTTTAGTTCATTAAATATTTAAGCCAGCTCTTTATTATATAAATTATATAAAATATATAAATATAAAATTATATAAAATATATAAAAATTATATAAATCCTTCATTTGAAGAACATGGTGTGGGGTGAAATTAAAAAGTGGTAGCTTCAATAAGATTTGGATTAATATGAGCATTTTAGGAATTTGGGAAAGATAGGCCTGATAAATATAATGAGAATACTGTTAAAAGAGAATGAATGCAAAAGTTCATATTATTGAGTAAATGTTATCTTGAGAGCATCTTATTGGTTGTGTCTAGTGGCCAAAGTAAAACAGAAGGTGAGGTTTGCCTTTGTATTTATAAAATTCTGAACACACACATTCTACATGCCTTTTCTCTAAGATTACAGAGATTGCAAATGTTATTGCTGAATTCTTAAAAGTATAAAAAACAGGAGGAAAAGATGAAAAAACTGTAGTCACGTAATATTTATCCAAAATATTATCTTTATACACACTTTTTGTGGAGAACACTAGGAGCAGTTTTTGGTTCATATACAGGAAAATATATTAAGAGGAAAGTACAAAGATTTCCCATACACAGTTGGCCCCCACATGTGGATGATGGTTTGTTGACAAATTTGGTGGTGGAAGAAAAGTGAAAGTGTTAGTCTCTTAGTTCAGTTCAGTTTCTCAGTCATGTCCGACTCTTTGCGACCCCATGAATTGCAGCANGCTGCACAGTTTGGAAAGGTCTTTGCAAAGTCCTCAAATTACAGGCCCGAGTTTCTCAGGGTGGGGACGCCGCTCTCTCATCAGGGGCTCTGGGTCCTCCTGGTGGAACGCAGGCAGGAACCAGGAACCCGAGGCCGTGCCCCCCCACCCCGCCCGCGTCCCCCCCGCAGCCAGGGGCCGTGAGGACTGGTACCAGAGCTGAGGGCAAACGTTTGTTCGAGATTCATTGAAAAGAGGCTGCTTGTGGCGTTGGAGGACGGGACGCATCTCGGACTCTAAAGGAAGTGGGAAGCCCTCAGCTGTCCTAACTCGGGAGTCCTGGGGGTGAGGCCACAAAAAAGGCGAGGAGGGCACTGCCGCGGTGTGAGGCCCCAGCGCTGGGCGGCGGCAGGCGAGGCGCCCCGCCGGCCCCGTGGGGGTCTCCCGGACGGTCTGCCCTGCGGCTGGCTCAGGCCCCGGCTTGCTAAGCCCGTGTTCCTCTGATGTCTCCCTTCCTCCGCCCCGCCAGGTCTCGGGGGTCTGCTGGTCTTCAGCGCCGCCCGACAGGGACTGTGCAGGGAGGTGCCGCCCACTGTTGCGTGTGCTGAGCTCCCCGGAGGCCGAGGAGCAGGGTGGGCGGGCCTGGGACATCCAGGCACCAGGATGAGCCGGCCACTCAGCCAGGAGGCAGCTGACGTCCTGGGCTGGGACAGGCGGGGCGGGCCTCCCGGGGGGCAGGAGGGCGTGGAGATAGCGTCCGAGATGCCGCCAGGCCCCTTGGAAACGAGGCACTTCTGTAGTCTGTCCTGCTGTTTCACATGACGTCCAGCTGATCCACAAAGCTGTGTTGTCTTCAGGTGTCCAGCAAAGTGGTTCAGTCACACACACACATTCTTTCTCAGGTTTTTTCCCTCACAGTGTATTACAAGACACTGAGCAGAGGTCCCTGTGCTATGTACGTAGGTCCTGGATGTTTGTCTCTTTTACATATAGTGAAAAAAGGAAATCTATTTACCGAGAGCTATACAACTATCTTAGTTTGAAAGAAATCCCAAACTGACAGGAGTGTGCACGGACCCACACGTGCCTCTGTGCGGTCCCTGCCCGCCGCACCCCTCCCCCCAGCCCCCTTCAGCCCTTTCACCTGGAAAGAGGGCTGGCCCTGCTTGCTTCTCAGGTGGCAACGACACGATGCAGGAGCCAGGCATTGTTCCACGGGACCCAGAGCGAGCTGGGGCCAGGCCGCCGCCCCAGGCTTCGAAACGGGACTCGGGTCCCCAAGGGGGAGCCCCCGGGTGGGGGGGCCTGGACTTGGGGTCACAGCGTGTGGGGGGGCTGGATGCAGGGTCACCAACAAAAGCTTCTGCAGACTCAGCACTGACGGCCACCCCGAGTTACTGCCGCCTGTGGGTGCGGGTTGGCGGGGAGGTTTCACTGGCAGGGCCCAGAGAGCAGGAGGCCTGCAGCCTCCTCATGGCCCAGGCGGGTCTCAGCTTGTGGTGGCCCCGGGAGCTTGCCAGGAGGCCCACCCCTCGGTTTTGCAGATGAGGAAACTGAGGCCAGAGGCCGCCGGCGGGGGCTGGGTCGGCCCTTGGGTTTGCCGCTCTCTCAGGGCGCGGAGTTTGCTGTCTGGAGGAGGCCCCGGGCTGGCTTGGTGTGTGTGGGGAGGGGGGGTCCCAGGCCTGGGGCAGGGGCGACCCCTCTCTGAGCCACGGTGTGCNAGAGATCTAACCAGTCCATCCTAAAGGAGATCAGTTCTGGGTGTTCATTGGAAGGACTGATGTTGAAGCTGAAACTCCAATACTTTGGCCACCTGATGCAAAGAGCTGACTCATTTGAAAAGACCCCGATGCTGGGAAAGATTGAGAGCAGGAGGAGAAGGGGACGACAGAGATTGAGATGGCTGGATGGCATCACCGGCTCGATGGACATGAGTTTGAGTGAACTCCGGGAGTTGGCGAAGGACAGGGAGGCCTGGCGTGCTGCAACTATGGAGTCACAATGAGTCAGATACGACTGAGCGACTGAAATGACTGAACTGAACTGAATGTCATTCCACTATCTTCTTGCTTCCTATTTTAGAGATATGAAGTTCTATGATACTTTAATATTTTACCCTGTATAGGAGAAACTTGTTCTTTCTAGTTGGGAGTTTAGTTTCAATTTATTTTTAGAGTTCAGAACCTTTATCAGGACATGCCTAAGTGAGCCTTGTCTTTCAATCAAGACCATAAATCCTGTCTCTTATACACATCTCTTGCCTATTTCGAAAATTTCATATAAATGAACTCACACAGTATGTGGAAATCTGCGTCAGACATCTTTCATTTAGCATAGTGTTTTTATGTTGTATCCTTGTTGTAGCTTGTACCAGTATGTCATTTCTTTTTCTGGCTAAATACTACTCTATTGTATACATAGACCACTCTATTGTATACGTATACCCATTAGGGCTTCGCTTATGGCTCAGTTGGTAAAGAATCTGCCAGCAATGTAGGAGATACACATATCCATCCACAATCTGCCAATATACTGGGTTCAATCCCCGGGTTGGGAAGATCTCCTGCAGAAGGGAAAGGCTACCCATTCCAGTATTTTGGCTAGACAATTCCATGAAGTCGCAGAGTCGGACACGACTGAGCGAATTTCACTTTCAGTTTTGTTTATCCATTTATCAGTTGATGGAGACTTGAGCTTCTTCCACTTTTCAACTATAACGAATAATGCTGCTATGAACATTGTGTACAAGTTTTACGTGAACATTTGCTTTCAATTCTCTTCCACTTCAGAGTGTAATTATTGGTTCATTTCTTTTTTTTTTTGGGCTTTTTCATCTTCACAAGATTACATATTGTATTAGTTTTATCAAAGAACCAGCTTTAAGATTGATTTTTATTACATTTTGTTTGACATTTCATTAATTTCATATTTTAAAAATTAAGTTGCTTTTCTTATTTTAGTGTTTATTCTACTTTCTTAAGTTTCCTACATAATCCTTTATTTTCCAGCTTTCTTAATAATGAAGGCATTTAAAGCTATCAACTCTCCTCTGACAGCTTCAGCTGTTTTCAACAGCTTTCTACATATTCTTCCTTTCACTGTTTTCCAAATGATTTCTTCTTTATCCAAGAGTTATATAGGGGTGTTTTCTTTAATTTCTAAATAATAACTTTTTCACTTTATAGAAACTTCTAAAATTCTAATTATACTAACTTATAATCAGAGGGTGTCTTTGCAAAATCTCTGCTTTCTAAAATTTATAGTTTTCTTTGTCGCTAAGCACAGAGATATTTAAAAATATTTAAAGAAGGGAATGGCAAACCACTTCAGTATTCATGCCTTGAAAACCCCATGAACAGTATGAAAAGGCAAAAAGATAGGACACTGAAAGATGAACTCCCCAGTTCGGTAGGTGCCCAATATACTATTGGCAATCAGTGGAGAAATAATTCCAGAAAGAATGAAGAGATGGAGCTAAAGCAAAAACACCCAGTTGTGGATGCGACTGGTGATAGAAGCAAAGTTTGATGCTGTAAAGAGCAATATTGCATAGGACCCTGGAATGTCAAGTCGATCAATCAAGGCAAATTGGAAGTGGTCAAACAGGAGATGACAAGAGTGAACATCGACATTCAAGGAATCAGCGAACTAAGATGGACTGGAATGGGAGAATTTAACTCACATGACCACTGTATCTACTACTGTGGGCAGGAATCCCTTAGAAGAAATGGAGTAGCCATCATAGTCAACAAAAGAGTCTGAAATGCAGTACTTGGATGCAATCTCAAAAACAACAGAATATATCTGCTTGTTTCCAAAGCAAACCATTCAAATAATGGTAATGCAAGTCTATGCGTCAACCAGTGCTGAAGGAGCAAAGTTGAACGGCTCTATGAAGATCTACAAGACCTTCTAGAACTAACACCCCCCAAAAATGTNGAATATATCTGCTTGTTTCCAAAGCAAACCATTCAAATAATGGTAATGCAAGTCTATGCGTCAACCAGTGCTGAAGGAGCAAAGTTGAACGGCTCTATGAAGATCTACAAGACCTTCTAGAACTAACACCCCCCAAAAATGTCCTTTTCATTATAGGGGATTGGAATGCAAAAGTAGGAAGTCAAGAAACACCTGGAGCAACAAGCAGATTTGGCCTTACAAAATGAAGCAGGGCAAAGGCTAATGGAGTTCTGCCAAGAGAAAAGGCTGGTCATAGCAAACACCCTCTTCCAATAACACAAGAGAAGACTCTACACATGGACATCACTAGATGGTNGAAAAACCATAGTCTTGACTAGATGGACCTTTGTTGGCAAAGTAATGTCTCTGCTTTTGAATATGCTATCTAGGTTGGTCATAACTTTTCTTCCAAGGAGTAAGCGTCATGTCCAATTCTTTGTGACCCCAAGGCCTATAGTCTGCCAGGATCTTCTATCCATGGGATTCTCCCGGCAAGTATACTGGAGTGGTTTGCCATTCCCTTTTCCAGGGAATCTTCCCAACCCAGGGATTGAACCTGGGTCTCCTGCATTACAGGCAGATTTGGTGGAAAGATAGATGATTATTAAATGCTTGCATATATAGTCTCAGTTAATTATGAGGCAAAAGCATTAGATAAGAGTAAGCAGAGTTCCAGGTTGTGTTGGAATATTGAAGACAGAGGTGTATAACAGTCACTTGGGACAGTGAGAAAGTGGGAAGTGAATACACTAGGAAGTTAAAAAGTTTTACCAAGAATATATTTTAGATTAGTGAATGGATATCACATTCCATGTTTTAAAATGGCATCTATCAATGCCATCAACTTTAAAAACAAACCAGTTTCTGGAGATGCATCAAAAATATTTATAAGCAATTCATGAAATCATGGAAATGTTGGTTATGTGTGAAAGACGAAGGGAGAGAGAAAGTACTAGTAATAATCTTGGGGCATTTTGAAATATAAGATACCCTTGAATGGTGGAATTTAGAAGTAAGCATTACTTTCCTCTTTATCTACTTCTGGATTCCTTCAATATTTGAAAATAAGAAGCACTTTATAATAAAAATAGGTGAGAGACAGAGGGAGAGAGCGCGATTTCTAAATGTATCTGTGTATTCTTTTGTAGCAGCAAAATGAAATCATACCCATTTCCCTTCCTGAGATACAAATTGTGCTGTCAAATTATTTTAAGATTTCTTTAACAGCAATGGAATGAAGTCAAATCTACTATAGTAACTATGCTCAGTCACTTGTTCATCTGGACTTGAAAATCTCCTTATGCTATCTTTTTGTAGCTGTTTTTAGCTTAAGGCGTGATTTTATGGTGACAGGGTGTATATAATTTTTTTTTCTAACTTATACTGTGAAAGTTACTTTATGAAATAGTTTTCCAATATTCCATACTTCCACACACAAAGAATATTAGATATTTTGTTTCTTCTTTCATTCATTTTATATCTACTGTATTGCTTTTCCTGAGAATTATTTTTGTATTCTTTTATGTTAATAACATTTGTTAGTTTACATACATTTATTACTTTAAAATAGTATCTTTGAAATATCCATTAGAGATTTTTTTTTCCATAAGTAAACCTTAAGTTATACAAAGGATCCAGCAATATTTTGGATCTCAGATGAAAAATACTAAAACATTTTATATAATGGCAGTAACAATCACTATATATTATATATGTACATAGTTATATTCTTCTTCATACCCTTTCTTATTTTACCTCCATACAGAATAAGCTTATATTGATTTCTAATATTTTTATATTAAGAATGTATTTTAAGAAATCAACAGGAACCAAAAATCTCTTAAGAGATTTGTCTCAATAAACAATATTTGTTAAGAGTTTGAACAGAGGAGTACAAGAAAATGTGATCTATTCTAGTAACTAGGAGTTTAATTTCCCAATCTATTCAATTTGTCCACTTCTTTATCCCCCACTCTACTACTCACTTCACTTTAAAATATCCTGAACTAATTTAAAGTATACTCTTATTGTTTTGATTTTAAATATACAGTGAATATTTTTATTACCATTACTACTAAAATCTAGGAGAAACCTGCACTCAATTGAATTCAGTAGGTAGTACTTCAAAGTGGCAAAGAATTAATGAAGAAGTTTCTTTGAAGAAGAATATTTAAATAAGGAGGTAAAGGAGAGAGATATCTTGCTGTTACTTAAAACATTGTTAGTTGATTCTATCAGGTCATTAAAATATACTTTACTCAAGTTGAAAGTTCTTTTTAAAAGCATTATTTTAACATACCAAAACTCTCTCTTTATAAACTTGTACAATGATCTTTGTCTGTCAGCATAAATAACAAAGTCAAGTGAATAATGTAAAAAAAAGTCTCTATTGATTGGTATCCAGGACAGCCAGACTATTACTGGAATCTATATAAATCATCTCCTCCTAAACTAATGTATGTCTTGGAGCTATAGTCAACTTGATAAAAGCTAATTTGGAAAAAAGGGATTTTCTATGTGTCCTTGATGGTATAACTATTTAGTCTATTCATCACAAAATAATAATGACAGTGTTTTGAATATGTAAAAATCTATGAATAATGAATTGGGTCTTACTTTTTTATAGTCTCCTAAAAATAGAAACGTTTAATTTCTTTCTCCTGATCTTATTTGGGGACTTTTCCTTATGGAGCATATGTTTTACCTACTGCATTTATCACATGCTTTAAAATATTATATTTGTACCTTTTAAATAATTTATTGGTGAGAGTTAATCATTCAAAATTTTTCCTTTTTTTATTCATTATATTCACTATAAAATTAACCACTATAAAGGCAAAAACTTTCTGACAAAGTGGTTATGTAGCTCAGTTATTGTCAGCAAGCCCCAAGAGGAAGTTTTATGAAATTAAATGGTTTATGAGGTATATTCAGTTTCCTGGTAACAGAGCCAGATACATAAAAATATTCTATTTCCAAGCCTTTTCACCTATTCTTCCTTACTATTTTCTGAAAATATGTTGCTTTTTCTTCAGATGGGCAACCCAAAAGATAAGGGCAATACAGACAGGTGAGTGAAATCACAAAAATTAGGTTTTTAGCATCACTGTGGCATTGTGCCAAGTATTAAGATTTCCTACCTCTGATCTCTAATTATGTAAAACAATTAGATACATGTACTAACTACAATGATAAGTACTCTGCCAATTTGTAACCCAAATAATTCCTAACTGGTATATTCCAATATTTGACTTCTCAACAATAGATAAAAATTTTATCCATAATCCAAATGGGTCATTCTGCAGGACTGGCACTGCAGGATATGTGGAGGATACACAATGGTCATATAGGAGGTCAAACAATTTTTGAGCAAGCTGTCAAGTTTCTGTGAGTTCCACATTCTCTCATAAGCAAGAGTATAGAAATTGCTCCTACTGATTAGCTGTGTGCTATGTGATTAAGAGGAGGCCTACAGTTACCTCTCATCAGGTTCAAGGTTTCCTAAAGCAAGGATGAAAACTCATACAGTATACTAACACATATATATATATAGAATTTATAAAGATGGTAATGATAACCCTATATGCGAGACAGCAAAAGAGACACAGATGTATAGAATAGTCTTTTGGACTCTGTGGGAGAAGACGAGGGTGGGATGATCTGAGAGAATAGCATTGAAACATGTATATTATTATATATGAAACAGATCACCAGTCCAGGTTCAATGCATGAGACAGAGTGTTCAGGGCTGGTGCACTGGGATGACCCAGAAGGATGGGATGGGGAGGGAGGTGGAAGGGGGGTTCAGGATGGGGAACAGATATAAACCCATGGCTGATTCATATCAATGTATGGCAGAAACCACTACAATATTGTAAAGTAATTAGCCTCCAACTAAAATAAATAAGTTAATAAAAAAAAAAACAAAAGTCAGGAGATAAAAGATGTGAGAGAAATGCTGCATACCTAAGAAACTCAGTGACCAAGCAAGTGAAAAGCATTCAAGCATAATGTGGATGGGACAGTGAGTGAGTTCTCCTGGGATGGGCAGGTTATTTTCTCACAAATCCATGAAATGAATCCCAACAGCACTTCAATGCCAAGTCAAGCTGACCACAGCAATCCAATAAGATCTTTCCTGAACTTTATTTCACTCTTTCCCACATCAATTTTAGATGATCTATTACATGAGGTAGTATATTAGTTTTGTAATGCTACTGCAACAATTTACTACAAACTTAGAAGCTTAAAGTGACACAAACTTATTATCTTATTGTTTGCATGTCAGAGGCTGATTTGTATCTCACTGAGCTAAAATTAAAGTGTTGTCAGGAGAGTATTTCTTTCTGTAAGGATCATGTTTCTTTCTGGGAGAATTTGTTTCTCCTCATGTTCTAGCCTCTAGAGTTCTATTGCATTCCTTGGCTCATGAGGTAATATTGCTCTGAAGTCTAAAACTGTACTAAATTTTAAAAAGTTTATTAAAAAATAAAAGAAAATAAATATGCAAGTACTTATACAATAGGGTTTATTAAAATTATAACAAAATTTGGTAGAAAATTTCTGGCTTAGTATTCAAGTACATATCAAAGTGTGTCTTAAATGCAATTTCTTAAATCAATTCAAAAAATAATGACTCACTGAAAGAAACTGAATTTCCTTAGATTATTTTAATGCTTTGTTGTAACTTTCCACTGGTCTCTAGAGCATTTGATATTTAAATTTTAGTTCTAATGTACAAAGTTCAGTGAACTGAAAGAATGGAAATATCTAGTGACAGTAATCATGACTTTTTTCCTATTCACAAATGATGGTTCTATGGATGTCTCTAAATAAGCCATTGAAAATAATAAACATGTAATGATTTAGAACGGGATATGAATCTTATAAGTACACTCTTCAAAATTATATTTCTTTTTTTCTGAACTGACTTTGATTTTTACAGTGAAACTGAATGATGTATACAGGCACAGATTTTTTTCATGAAACAATTAAATATTTTATATTTTCACTACATTATTAACCAATGATTATCAATTATTTGCTAATAAATGGTGCTGAGCACTATATCAGTTATATTTTAGAAAAGTATGATATTTAACGAAAACTATACATTTCTTGCTCTCTAGAAGTCATTCTTCTGCAGGAAAAGAGACTAACATCTCAATGACTGGAGAATATCCTAAATTAGATCACTCATTAAAAACCATGAATTACAGAATGAGGTGGTACTCTAGCAAGGGAGCAAGGACATATGTCAAATAGGATAACTGGGGAAAGATTCACAGAACAGCTAATAGTTTAGAAAAATCATGAAAGAAAATATTATAAAAAATAAGAGGGAAAGAATAATGAGAGGCAAGAGAATGTAGTATGTGTAACAAAGGTAGAAAATAGAAACAATAAGAATGTATTTATATTAGGAAAAACATATTTTGAGTAAAGTAATGAACATTGATTGAAAGGACTGATGCTAAACCTGAAACTCCAATATTTTGGCTACCTCACATGAAGAGTTGACTCACTGGAAAAAACTCTGATGCTGGGAGGGATTGGGGGCAGGAGGAGAAGGGGATGACAGAGGGTGAAATGGCTGGATGGCATCACTGACTCAATGGACATGAGTTTGAGTAGGCTCCAGGAGTTGGTGATGGACAGGGAGGCCTGGCGTGCTGCGATTCATGGGGTCACAAAGAGTCAGACACAACTGAGCGACTGAACTGAACTGAATGAATACAGAGAGAACAACTGTGAGAAACAAGGACCATTAGATAGTATGAGGCCATCTAAAAGTTTTGAATTGATTCAGCAAATAAAGTCGTTGATAAGAGCAACAGGCTTTATTTTACAGAGTGAAGTAAGTAAGAAAGAGAACGACAAATATCATATATCAATGCATATATATGTATACACATGGAATCTAGAAAAATGGTACATATGATCCTATTTGCAGAGCAACAACGGAGACACAGACATAGAGAAGAGACTTTTGGACACAGTGGGAGAAGTAGAGGGTGGGATGATTTGAGAGAGTAGTATTGAAACATATACATTAACATATGTAAAAATATATATCCAGTGGGAATTGGCTGTATGAGTCAGGAAACCCAAAACCAGTGCTATGTGACAATGTAGAGAGGTGGGATGGGAAGGGAGGTTCTAGAGGGAGAAACATATATATATATATATATATATATATATGTACACACACCAATGGATGATCCATATTGATGAATATCAGAAACCATCACAATATTGTAATTATCTTCCAATTAAAAATAAAAAAAAAGAATTAGTCTCGAGTATGGAAAACAAAAATGATAAATCATAATTATTGCTAAAAACGACAGCAATAGGCTTAATGAAAATACTGTATCAGAAGTGCTGTGGTGGATTCTTTACATCAAATGTGCAAAATACTAGCCTTCATTGTAAAAACTTGGTCATTTTATAACTCATCAGAAGAGAAATCTGGTATTTCAGCTAAGCCATATCATCTCAAATGAAAAAGATTTGTAAAAATCTTATGAATAAAAAATTGCAACATTGACTGTAAGAATATTTCCTCCTTTAGTTCTTCAACTGAATGGAACTTGATGTTTGTGACTCTTCTGATTTATGTTTCTATGCAAAATAACATGCTATAAAAGTTAATCACATTAACTCATATATTAAAAAAAATTCTCTATTAGATAATAAAACTAGTGTCAAATTGTTATAAATGTTAAAAGTGCCATGGATTATTTAGTAATTTATTGATTTATAAACAAACCTAGAGTCACTTTAGCAGGAATTCCAAATGAAATTGTAATTTAGCTCAAAAGCCTTTCAAGAGGGTGGGGCAGGAGATTAAAATACATAAGGCACTTTCTGTCTAGGATACAGAAAATTGGAAAGACTATAACTCCCCATTTTGAAACAAAAAAGAGCAGGGTAACATAAAATTAGTACTTTTCTTGAAATCATCAGAATTCTGGGGTGCCAGGACAAACAGTTTCCTGAATTCCAAGAAGGAAGAACCTTGCAAGTGGAGACAGTTGACCTATACAGAACATGGTAGACAGTGGTGAAAGCCACTATCTAGGCTGGTGAGGAGAAATCTGTTTAAACAAAATGCTAAAGGCCAACTGTGGGACAGGGTGACATGATGGGACCTCAGAGAACCCCACGCAAAAGGGCTGTCTTCACAGATGCTTTGTGGTATTCAGGAGAAGTCAGAGGGAAGAGCATGTAATCAGAGAGCCTGCCTCAGCACGGCATGTATACGGGGGTGACTGGCTGCAGTATCAGGAAAGGCACATGGCTTTAGCCCAGCCTGGATACCTCCTCACAGGTCAAGGGAAGCAACCAAACAAACAACTCCATCTTTGCAGTTGGGGCAGGAAACAGTCCTAGACCCAGGATCCTAGGACAACATTACAAGCCTACTGTAGGTTACCTGAAAGTGAAATCATTAGTCACTCAGTCGTATCCGACTCTGTGACTCCATGGACTGTAGGCCACCAGACTCCTCTGTCCATGCAATTCTCCAGGCAAGAATTCTGGAGTGGGTTGCCATTGCCTGCTCTAGGGACACTTCCCGTGTCAGGGATCGAACACCGTTCTCCCACAATGCAGGCAGACTCTTTACCCATTAAGCCATCAGGGCAAGCAAACTGTAGGTGACCTAGGTAAAACTAAAAGCCAAATCCAGCTCAGTATACACTTAGATTGACTCAAATCCATCTGCTTCTCACTTCACGGTCTGACAGGTCAAAGCCAGGTCCTGGGTATACGCTGTGTTTGATGAGAAAAAAACTGAATATTGATAAATATACTATAATCAGATATTCACTGTATTTATATTTAAGTTGTAGAAGTAGTTTAGACAGCTGAATATCTATTTGAATTATGTCTCTTTGCACTTATTACAGAGTTTGGATTCTCAGCAAAACCTTTTGTCATCTTCATTTATTATTTTCTTTAAACAATCACTCCAGGGATTCCTATATATAGATATCTAATCTAAATCATATTGGCCAGCCTAGCTAGTAGATTCTAGACAGACTGAGAACAATCTGGTAATACACTACAGTGTACTTAGAAAATTTCTTCTAAATGTGATCATATTCTTGGTATATACCTCAGGTTAAATTTTTGTCAGATGTGTGTGAGGAGTGGAAGGTTGTGAGTAGAATGAGGAGACAGGGTTAGCAAGACAACTAGTGAGAAATTTCAAAAACTTAAATCTACTGACTTGATACAAAAAAAATAAATTAGCTATTTTGTTTTGATTTTTAATATTTAAGTACACTATTAAATAAAAGTTGTGTTCTCATGGGTTTTAAGACAGCTATATGAATAACATTGTGCCTCATGTATTTACAAAACCAATTCTGTAGCAAATGTCCAACAAATTATATCACCTCTCTACACTGTGACACACAGTTGAACTCCCTTCAATATATACAACTAAGTTATTTGGTACATTACTTCAGATGTTTACTGAAAATGCATAATATTTACACCGGAACTTTGATATCAAAGACGCATCAGTTCCTTGTATTTCTAAGGTGGGGGGAAACACTGGAATGAGAAGTCCTAGGCAGGTGTGATAGGTTATCTGCTTTAATTACAATCAGTAGTTAGCTGTTTTCATTTAAGAATAGGTACAGTGACTAATTTGGAGAAGGCAATGGCAACCCACTCCAATGTTCTTGCCTGGAGAATCCCAGGGACGGGGGAGCCTGGCTGCCGTCTATGGGGTTGCACAGAGTCGGACACGACTGAAGCAACTTAGCAGCAGCAGCACAGTGACTAATTTATTGGCAAGAGAGTAGGTGCTAATCGTGCTTGTAAATGAAAAGAACAAGTGTTTTCGAATTAAATCAAGCAGCTGCTTCACAGTAATATTAATAGCACCAACAAAACTCCAAACCATCACTCAAAATTGTTGGATGAACTGCTTTTAATAAGCAGTAAACCATAATCTGGAGGAGCCTAGTAGGCTTCCGTCTCTGGGGTCCCACAGAGTCAGACACTACTAAAGAGACTTAACAGCAGCAAACTATAATCCTGAAAAAATGCTGGGCTGGGGCTTAGTGATTCAACTTTGACCTTTTAGTGGCTCCTCTACGTTTATTACAGGAGCCAAGCTTTAACACCAACCTTGCACAGAGAGTTAAATACTAGTTTATTTAAAAAGCTGCATATAAGTATATCTGTGATTAGCATTCATATTTACAATCTTTTATGTATTTTCTGCTCTTCTATTTATCATGTTTTTTTAGCTGCATGTTTTAATTATAAAGGACACTGTAACATACTCATTTCTATCTACTCATGGTTACCCACATTGTATCTTCAGTTAATAAAAATGATACACAATGATAGAAAACAGCAAATATAATCTCAATTTTCACAGGTAACTGGACACTTTACACCTTTGAAACTGCACAGAAACCTTTTTAAAAATTTTATAGTTTAAAATGTTGAAAATTTTGATGTCAGCCTATGTTTTGGTATTAGGAAGCTTTTATTTTTTTTTGAAAGAATATTAAGATCCATCTACTGAATCTAAAATATCTAGGATTACCTTTCAAAATTGTGTTATTATCAGAACTATTAACCACCCAGACTATTACTTTCAAACATCAATTTGAACATTCCAGTTTCAAATAGGAACTCAAAAATACTCTGAATACATAGATACAAAATATGATAGCAACTCTCAAATCACAACTGTCTTTGGAGGTTTTTCCAATGAAATTTGGAAACTATCTTTTGTATACCTTCATAATAAAAGTCTGCAACTTTCTATGTGGCATTCATGATGAAACAATATCTAAAATTAAATCTGGGAAAAATAAATAGCTAAATAGTCATAAAACTGAGTACCACCAAATAAAATTCTATCTACAACACATGCAGAATTTTTAATGACTAACAGCTAAACACAAGAAATACAGACTTCATAGTAAGTGTGAAGTTTTTTACTAAATATTTTTTTTTCTGTTCAGAATTTACAAAGTAAAAGAATTAAAAGACATAGACATAAATACATTTTAGTTTCTGACCAAAAAGAGTCACCTGAAAAGTATTCCTGAAAATTTATCAAAGATATAACAGGCATTCTTACCAGCCACCAAGTAATTTTAATTAAGTAGAAAAACGTGAAAACAGAACTATTTTGGTTTCTCTTTCAGGAGTTACAAAGGAAAATGGCTAAAAGCAATGCAATATTTACAATAACCTTTAGGAGTGCACACGAAGAGATTGGTAGTTCTGACAAATATATAGTGGAAGATGTAACTAAAATAGTGACCAAGTGTACAAAAATTTTTGCTAAACCAGCACACATTCTTTTGGTAAAACCAGCACACATTCTTTAAAATTTATGTGACAGTTACTTGAAAGCATATTGTTCATAGGGAAAAGGGCATTAGATGGAACATTTAGAGGTGTATCATTTTTCTACTGCTTGGTAACAAATTACCACAAGTTTAACAGGTTAAAATAACAAAAATTCTTATCTCACCATTTTCTTAGGTCCTAAAAGTCTCACACCATATGGTTGGGATACCTGCTCAGGAAAACACAAAGCTGACGCCACGGCGTGGGGTCAGGCTGAGTTCTTACCTGGAGGCTCCAGACAAAGTCCGTTTCCAAGTTTAATTCTAAAGCATGTAAGTTCCAAGAAAAGCTCAGGGTTTTCTTGCAGTTGTAGAACTGAGGTCACTGTTCCTTTCTGACTGACTGCTTCTGAAGCTGCTCTTAGGTGCCATATTCTGTCCCCAACACTTAAGACAAAGTCGCCTTCCCCTCAAGCCAGAAAGGGTGTCTCGGCCCTCGACGTAGATTTAAAGACATTTTGTGGTTGGTCAGGCCCACTAATCTCGCTCCTGTTAGGTCAACTGCTTTTGTAACTGCAGAATTCCTCCTGGAAGATAGCTAGAGTACTGTTTAATTGATAATTGGGAGAAGATGTGTGCACAAGCATGCTCTGGGGAAATACTGTGTTTCAGACCACCTTAGAAATCTGTGTATAACAAGAGCAGCTCTGTTTCTCTCAGAATGAATTTTTTCTTTGGGGAGAAATAGCTAAGTAAACTGACTTAAGAAAGTGTTCTGATATCAGGGAAAAGATAAAGAATAAAACCAATCATGTGGAACCTATACTTCTATTTCTTGGAATGTAATTAGAAACCCCATGAACTGATGTGAACTGAAGAAGAAGTGAATGGAAGAGGAAAGTGGTTGCTGTGGATGTGCATTTAGGTCCTGGTTAGGGTTTGTGAAATTAAAAAATGCTTGCTCCTTGGAAGAAAAGCTAGGACCAACCTAGACAGCATATTAAAAAGCAGACATTACTTTGCCAACAAAGGTCCATCTCATCAAAGCTATGGTTTTTCCAGTAGTCATGTGTGGATGTGAGAGCTGGACTAGAAAGAAAGCTGAGCACCAAAGAATTGATTCTTTTGAACTGTGGTGTTGGAGAAGACTCTCCTTGGACTACAAGGAGATTAAACCAGTCAATCCTAAAGGAAATCAGTCCTGAATATTCATTGGAAGGACTGATGCTGAAGCTGAAGCTCCGATACTTTGGCCACCTGATGCGAAGAACTGATTCACTGGAAAATACCCTGATGCTGGGAAAGATTGAAGGCAGAAGAAGGGGATGACAGGATAAGACGGTTGAACGGCATCACTAGCTGGATGGACATGAATTTGAGCAAGCCCCAGGAGTTGGTGATGGACAGGGAANAACTGATTCACTGGAAAATACCCTGATGCTGGGAAAGATTGAAGGCAGAAGAAGGGGATGACAGGATAAGACGGTTGAACGGCATCACTAGCTGGATGGACATGAATTTGAGCAAGCCCCAGGAGTTGGTGATGGACAGGGAAGCCTGGCTTGCTGCAGTCCATGGGGTCAGTGAATCAGACACAGCTGAGCAGCTAAAACTGAACCAGTGTTTGTGAGATATTCAAATTTAAAAAAGGAATTTATTTTTAATTACTTCAAGCTTCTTGAATGTGACAGTATGAAGATGTAGTCTCTGCAGTGAGTAGGCTATATATGTAATGAATACGACCAGTTCAACTGGAAATTTTCTCTCAGTGTATCAGATAGGAGGAGAGAAACTTCAGTTCAGTTCAGTCACTCAGTCGTGTCCGACTGTTTGCGACCCCATGAATTGCAGCACATCAGGTCTCCCTGTCCATCACCAACTCTCGGAGTTCACTCAGACTCGTGTCCATCGAGTCCGTGATGCCATCTAGCCATCTCATCCTCGGTCGTCCCCTTCTCCTCCTGCCCCCAATCCCTCCCAGAATCAGAGTCTTTTCCAATGAGTCAACTNCTCTCTCTCACACACACACACACACACACACACGTCTTCTCTTAAGTGTCTGATATGTTGGCAAGAATGACTGGAATACTGGGACATTTTGCTAGGACATTCCCCTTTTCCCTGTCCAGTTTTTGCAAATTCTCTTCATATGTTCTCCCGAGCAGGTCATTGGTTTCCTCATGTTGCAGCTAAAAGCTTTTAGAGCAATGGGTTCAAGAAACAAGAAATGGGAGCTGCCAGTCTATTGGTGAAAACAATTAGAGAGCCCACATAAATCCAAAGGGAGGTGATCAGAGACTCCACCCATGTTATTGACTCAACTCTTTTTGTCTCCCCATGATTCACATTTTGAAATCCTATCCCTTGGTGTGATTATGATAACAGGAAATGGGCATTTGAAAGGTAATTAGGTCATGAGCCATGCACGTAGCATGGGCAAGTGGTCTAAAGTGCTGGATTTAGGTTCCAGTCTCTTTGGAGGTGTGGGTTCGAATCCCAGTGCTGCCAGACTAGAGTTTTTCTCTAGGTCTAAGCACCATTCAGGAAGTTCTTTGTAGAATAGAATTTAGTTTTGGGATTCCCTGGTGACTCAGAGGTTAAAGCGTCTGCCTGGAATGTGGGAGACCCAGGTTCGATCCCTTGGTAGGGGAGATCCCCTGAAGATGGAAATGGCAACCCACTCCAGTACTCTTGCCTGGACAATCCCATGGAGGGAGGAGCCTGGTAGGCTACAGTCCATGGGGTTGCAAAGAGTCAGACACGACTGAGCAACTTCACTATAGGTCATGAGGGTGGAGTCTTCATGAAAGGGTTAGTATCCATATCTATTAGTATAGTATAGTATCTATAGTATCCTATCAAAGAAAAGACACAGAAGAGCCTGATTCCTTTTGCTCTCTCCTCCATGTGAGGGTACAGCTGTGTTCCATATCTAGAAGGTAGCTGTCTAAAAACCAGGGAGTGGGCTCTCAGCAGAACTGTCATGCTGGTACCCCAATCTTGGACTTCTAGCCTCTAGAACTACAAGCATTGAAGAAAAGTATACCCAGATTTGTTGTCTACTAAGTTATATGATATGCTTAGGCCTATAGCCATCAGTGGAAACGGTTGGCTTAGAAAAGCTAATATATGAGTCATATGTGAATATCATTTAATTTTCAGGAAAACTGAGCTAGGTACCATCATCATACTAATGTTACACTTTTGCTCCTATCAAGTGTGCTGATTCCTAAAAGTCTATGATAACTACCTTATGTGCAATCTCTGTCAATGTTACAGATAGCCTTTGTCTCAAATGATGGGAATGTATAATGAAACATACATTGCTCTCATATAGCTCATGTCCTTGTAGTAGGATATAAATAATCAACATGTAAGTAAATATATTATTAAATGTTTGATACTGTGGGAAAAACATGGAGGCAAACAATACAATAAAGAACAGATCATATATGTTATTGATGCTTGCTAGAGCCAAAGACAAAACAGTTATAAATCAATTAATTCTAAAACAGCAAATTACCTTTAGGATACCTTATTACATGTATATATAACATAATAAGTAGTATATTCTCCTTTCCTAAGAAG
Source organism: Neotragus pygmaeus (assembly GCA_006410875.1). Taxonomy (NCBI): domain Eukaryota; kingdom Metazoa; phylum Chordata; class Mammalia; order Artiodactyla; family Bovidae; genus Neotragus; species Neotragus pygmaeus. The sequence continues at coordinate 162,577 of SJYV01012262.1, read as the reverse complement.
TGATACATTTGAAAAAAGTAAGTATCTCAAATTACTAGGTTTATGATTCAGAAATATTTAAAAATCTATCATTATGATAGGTGCAAGAAATATGATTGCTCTATTTCTAATTAAAGCTCTAAATGATTCTGTGCTGGTGGACATATTTTTCAAAATCATATGCAAAAAAAAATTTGCAATGCCCAAAATATAAATCAGTGAAAGAACATCATTTTCATAGTTTACTACATCATAGTTTACTAAAATGGTAAACTAATATTTATTTTAAATATTGAGACACAGTGTGCTTTTTAGGGAAGGATTTGAGCATTTTAAATTGGAAGGATGAGAAACCTTCACTATTACCAATCTTCTCTAGGCATAAGAACTTTAGCATCATCCTGACATGCCCTCAATTGGCCTCCATGCAGTAGACTGCATTCCCAATATGCCATTGAAAAGGGTTGAGATAAGGACATAAGACAGGCATGGAAAATAATTATTCATGCTACTCCCTCATCAGTTTTATGGAAAACAATTGCTTAAGTCAATATTTCATGGTATGAAGTATTCTAGTTTTGCTTTCTTTCTCCCTGTCCCCTGCATATGTTTTTGTTTTGTTTTATAGTTTTTCATTATGGGAAAACACATATCTATAAATGTTAACATAAATATATCTCCCACAGTTTTCCCCCACTCACATATATGCCTTTCTTCTTTGTAGGTGTGCTTAAAATATTAATCAACATAATTTACAACTTCAACAGAATATTATGAATGTGACAGACAAGATTACTTTGTGAAGGGAAAACTGAATCTCCTTTGAAAGTGATATCCACTCATGATTTAGGAGATTAGCATTTACAATTTCCAGAGGTTTCCCCCAAGGAAAGCACATATATTGGAGAACAAAGAACCCTGAAACCAATAAGGGCTATTATTACTTTCGGTCTTCACAGTATCTAAATGCAAATCTGCTCTTCACAAAGAGTTTATAAATTGACTTACATTAAAATATGAATGACTGATAAGTCTAAATTTTTACCATTAACCAAAGTAACTACATTCAATGAGCCCAAAATTCTATCCAAAAATTATTCTTAGAACATGAGGCTTTGATGAACAGGGTGAATAGATTTATGGTGGTTTTTGTATATTGTAGATAGGAGTCTTTGGGGGGCTTCGGAAATAATATTATGTACATAGTTATCTATTCATAATATTGACAGTGTCTATGTTTTCATGCATTGGAGAAGGAAATGGCAACCCACTCCAGTCTTGCCTGGAGAATCCCAGGGATGGGGGGAGCCTGGTGGGCTATCATCTATGGGGTTGCAGAGTAGGACACGACTGAAGTGATTTAGCAGCAGCAGCAGAAATGGAACAACTGCTCTCCTTTGAGAAATGCACTCCATATTAATATTTGTCTTTTTTGTCACTATATAATATTCTCCAGGTAACCATATTTCTACTTCCCTGGTGGCTCAGATGGCAAAGTGTCTGTCTACAATGCGAGAGACCTGGTTTCAATCCCTGGGTTGGGAAGATCCCCTGGAGAAGGAAATGGCAATCCACTCCAGTATATTGCCTGGAAAATCCCATGGACAGAGAAGCCTGGAAGGCTACACTCCATGGGGTCGCAAAGAGTCGGACACGACTGAGTGACTTCACTTCACTTCATTTCAACCATATTTCTAATATTTGTATTTCCTTTTTTGCAAAAATGAATTTTCTAATGATATTTGTGTCATATGTAATAATCAAAAAAGAAATTCTTAAATGTTAATAAATTTATGCTTTCTATAGATATTGATATTTGTAGCATCCAGGTGCATAACTAGTCTAATAACCAATAAGTGCATGAAGCAATGCAACAAAAATTATCTTGCTAATATTGTCAGTTTCTGCCATAAGGGGTAAATTAGTTTATTTTATGAAAATTGAGAAATATTTCTATTTGATTTATTTTTCACTTCTTTTTGTTAACTTGTTAGCTAATATGAATATTTATTAAGTAAAAACCTATTCTGTGTGACCACTTTATACTTCCTAACTTATATGGAGTAATGCAAAATAAAGATTTGAGGATATTTTAGCCTAGTTACTTCTATTATTTCACTATTATTTTGGGAAATTTGATGATTTCTATCTTCCTTCAGGACTTAAATGTCTCTGTAAGACTTCACCCAAGGGCATAAATCTTTTAACAAATGTAATTTTAGAGCAAGCAAATATGCCCTTTTTCTCTGACAATTATGAATTTTCACATCTCAGATATTACCACGAATCAATGTTTCCAACTTGCAAATCCATATCAGTAAGAGGTCTTACTATTCCAACACAGGGAGTTCTGCTACCTCATAACAGGAAGTCAGCAGGAATGACCACTGCACGCTGCTGGGAGGCTTAAGTCAAGATAATGGAATGCTCCCACATCATACTTCATTGTGATTTTGAAATTAAAAGAAAGAGGGTTGGTGTGGGTCCCAGATTTTAGTTAGGTGATGAGAAGATCTGAGAGACAGCAAATGATACAGACACCTCCTGGGTATTTGACTGATTTTAATGCCAAGTTCAGGCTTCCCTGGTGGTTCAGACAGTGAAGAATCCACCTGTAATGCGGGACACGAGGGTTTGATCCATAGGTTGGGAAGATCCCCAGGAGAAGGGAACAGCTACCCACTCCAGTATTCTGACCTGGAGAATTCCATGGACAGAGGAGCCTGGCAGGTTACAGTCCATGGGGTTGCAAAGAGTAGGACATGCGTGAACGACTTTCACTTTCAACACCAAAGTCTGTCTCCATGTGATAGAGAGGAAATGGACACTAGGTTTCATCTCTTTCCTAAGTGATTCAGGGATACTTTCTCCTTTCTATCTATCTATCTATCTATCTATGTCTACCTATGCTGACACATTGCCCATGATACTGTCAATGATAAACACAGTGGGGCATTTGTTTAAAGGGTGAAAAACAGATTTTATTCAGTAAGTCCTGACAGTAAGAGAAAGAGCTGAGCTCCATTTCAATTCTGCAAAGGTGACTGGGAACTTTAAGGAAGGAAGAAGGGGGAGTTTGGGGCTCAGTGGAATTAGAGAGGTGAAAATGTTCAAAGGGTGGTCAGTGTAAATGTGATAGGCCACTTAGGTTTACAGGCTGGCAGTTATCCAGTCAGAATTTTATCTTCCCACAGAGACTGGAAGGCTGAGACTTTCTTCTTAATGATTTCACGTCAGAGGAATAGTTCCCAGACCCTGGAGAGAGATGCTTCTGTTACAAGAGGCACATATTCAAATTTTCAAGTCCTTCTTAGTAAACAGTCTAAGAAAGGGAGGTCATAAGGGTTGGCTAGAACAAATAGTAAAATATTTTCCTGGCAACGTTGGGCTTTCTCAGGCAGGCATTTTAATGATGGGAAGTGGGGTGTGGGGTTGGGAGTTGGGTGAGGGGTTGGGCTGCAGTGTTATTCTAAAGACCTAGCCTTCTGCTGTCAGAAGCTGTGCGAGAGTTTGGTCAAGTGTCTCAGGGGGAAAGTTTGGGCAGAGTTGTTATGTACACAGAGTTCTGCAGTTTTTAATTGTTCTGATGTCCTCATTCCTAACAGAGTGCAGTAGTTAACCTAATTTCTCCCTTCCTCAGTGCAAATGTAACAAAGGAAAATTGTTGACTGGAATTTTGGTAAGAAGTCATAAGGAAATTCTATTGTCAGTAAGCTTATCTGAAATTAGGTCCCTTTATAATAACACATTTTCTGGAATATCCAAGTCTGGCTCTTACTGTGATTAAACGTAGAAATCAGTGCAGTCAGATACTTGTTCAGTTGCTAAGACGTGTCTGACTCTTTGCGACCCTATGGACTGTAGCCCGCCAGGCTCTTCTGTCCATGAGAATAATGGAGTGGGTTGCCATTCCTTTCTCCAGAGAATCTTCCAGACCCAGAGATTGAACCTGCATCTTTTAAAGATAATCAGTTCAGTCACTTTAATTGTCTATTCTAAAACTTAACTTTTGAAATATAAATGGAATGAGCACATTGATTAGTTAAATCAGTTTTTACATGGGAAAAATTCACTTATTATTTTGATATTTTGCAATATTGACCTGTGATGTTCATCTCAGGGGAAAACATTCTATAGCTAAAGAGTGGATAACGTGAAAAAGAAATTAAATATCTAAAAATTAACTGGTGCCAACTGTGAGTTTTGGATTAGATAGAGAACAAGCTCTCATTTATTAAGTGGACCTTCCATCTGGGAAGATTTTGCTTGCCTTGGCTGGCTAGACTAGCTCTCAGTCTTCCTTAGTTTAGTACATTTGCTCTCTTCCAGATGCTATCACAAATCTGGTGCTGCCTCATATTTTTCCTTGACAATATTTTCCATTTCTCACTTTCTTATCAACCTGTTCTAGATCTAGTCAGCAAATCTATGTTTGTCTTTCATCTGTTTTTCATCTGTTCACCACTTTATTCACTAATTATTTACTCTATGAAACACCATTGCTCTGACCTGATGAGTGTGGCATTATCATGCAATTTTAATATAAGGATTATCCTGTGGGATTTCCATGCAAATCATTTAATAATGCATGCTATTTTCCAGTTGCATTCCTCACTGAAAAGTTAATCCATCGCTTTTAAAGCCTGATGACAAATTTCTTTCGTTTTTTGGCAGGCTAGCAGGCAGTGAAAATAATGTGAGTCAGCATTATATGTAGTGTCTCTGATTCATTGAAATTTAACACCATGAGGTGTACGTCTCTAAATGCTCTATGTTGCTGGTTTATCATAACTTATTACATCTGACAGTTTTACAAACTCATCTTTAATGTTTTGCCAAGGAATAAGTATAAAGTGCACCAATATTGCATAGCGTTACAAAAACAGGGATTCGTGTTTTATGGTAAGGCAGTTAGCTAGAGAGTTTGTTTTATAATCTAAATGATGTCATTTAAACTACTATATTAATTTCCAAAGCCAAAAAAGCAATGCTTTGTTTTATAATTTAGGCAAATCTTATATTCAGTTAAATATCATTCTAGTTTAAATAAAAGTAATACCATTAATTAAAACATTCACTGTATTTTTCATCATTTTTCACCTTAGAATATTTCAGTGTTAAATCTTTGTGTAAGCAGTTATACATGGTTATATATCTAATGGATATAACAGATATAGTCTACTCATGACTATACTTTTCATCTCATACTTGAACATTAGGTACAAACATACCACATGTAGTATGCAGATTGAACTGGGTTTTCAAGTGCTTTCCATAGGTTTGAAGCCATTTGTGTGTTACTCATGCTTTATAATAGTGGTTCTCACTGTGTTTTCTGAGATTCTATTTGATTTTGAAAACCTTTTGTGTCTTAGTTAGGTCTAAACTATTCATTTTTTAATAATATCATGATAGTATTTCCCTTTTTCCACTATAGTTCTCTTACAATTATCCATTTCCTGATGCCACCTCATATGTGATATGACAATGATTTGAATGTAAAAGTAGAGTTGAGAATTCAGCTGATTTCTCTTAGGTCAGACATCAAAGAAGATTAGCAAAAATATGACACCATAGCACTTTTCTCATCCTTTTAATTCTCTAGGGCTTTATAGTTATTTTTTTTTCATCAGTTTCCAAGAGGTTTATTCTTGTAGCTTTCAACGGATTAATAAATAAATAGTTTTAAATTTATTGGTTTTAATTTCTAGTGTAGTAAATATTAGCCACATAAGGAAAAGCTCCTTGGTACCCTCAACAGATTCTAATAGAGAAAAGGCCTTTTAAGACTAAAAGCAGATCTAGAAGACAACCATGGAAACTGACTTTTTTAATGTTTCAATTTTCTTTCAATACTTAAAATACTGTTATAAAACTAATGCGCATGAATACTCGGTTGTGTCTGACTCTTTGAAATCCCATGGACTGCAGCCCTCCAAGGTTCTTCTGTCCATGGGATTTCTGAGGCAAGAATATTGGAGTGGGTTGCCATATTCTTCTCCAGCAGATCTTTCAGACCCAGGGATCAAACCTGTGTCTCCTGCATTGGCAGGCAGATTCTTTATCACTGAGCCACCAGGGAAGCCCTATTGGTACTAATACTAACCATAAACAAACCCAGATCTTTATGTTTAATTTATTCAAACACTTATTTCTTTCATCTCATTAAAATTTTCTTTTACAATAACTATCGTGAGACATACTCATTTTGCAACTTTTGCATATGATTTAATTGCAGTTTACAATTTTTTTTTCTTCCTTATTTCAACACTGACTCAGATAGGAAGAACATGGATTGTGGCCTCATGGCTTTGAATTCTTCTCTGGAAGGCATTTGACAAGTGTTGCAAAAAGTAAGTCTAGTTTCCATAGCATCTATTTCTATCCTGAACATGAGAATTCAGTCTTTTCTGTAACACCAATATTCCCATTATTAAATACTTTCTTTTTCAAGGGTAAGAAACATGAAAAGGAAAGGGTATTCTTGCCTAGGAAATCCCCATGGACAGAGGAGCCTGGTGGACTACAGTCCATGGAGTCCAAAAAGAGTCAGATACAACTTAATGACTAAACAACTGTGTATTTAAGGACTCAGAAGGCCACGTGTCATCACCCCAGAAATTTAAATAGTATTAAGAATAAAAAACAAGAGCTCTTAAAAAAACAAAACAAGAGACCACTTTAAATTTTAATAAGTGCTTCTATTTAATAGCCAGACTTCCCATATACTATATGGCATTAATGCAGACAGGAACTTGATTAAATATTCTGGATTATATTTTACAAGTTTAAAATGTGAAATATTTCCTATTGATTAATCATACATAGCAGAAATAATTGCTACTCACACATATAATATAAATGGCATATTCCCTGGTTCTTGAATTTTCCTTTTTTTCTAATTAAAATATTATAAATTCATTAAATAAGCAATTTATTCTGCTGACAACCTCCTCTGAAATTTTCTCTTACTGGCACCTTCAGATTCTAATAGTAAGTAATTCAAGAGTAATTGCTTATGAGAGATACAGTATATTTTTGCTTTATCCATTAATAATTTCAATTAAATACAGTTTATGGTCTTTTAAAATGCTTAGCATTAAAAAAAATTCTATGTGAACAAAGAAAAGACAGCTAGGAATATGATTAAATAGTGAGAAGAGTAAGTATAGGGGACATCTGGAATTAGTAAGTGATGGATGAATACTTTTTTGTGACATCCTCTGCTGCCACTCTGGGAATTCAGGGAAATGTTGAATACTACTGGAAAACTTTTGAAAAAGCAACAACAATTGCATCTTATGTGACTAGTTCATTTGTTCACAGTTTGATATTGAATCCTATAGTGTAGGAGTTTTTGCTTGAGATAAGGAATGCTGACTGATACAAGTGAAATATAAATAAGTGTTTTGTAAATATTTAGTAATTAGCTAAGTAAAAAGGTTATGTTTAACATATCAGAAAGTAATATTTATCAAGATAAAGCACATACATGTACCTACTTTTTAATGTGCATCTATATGTAGATGCACATTAAAATCGAATTCCAGTGTGGTTATCTTTAAACACTTGATCATGTTTCATTTTTTTCCTGTCTTAACTATGTAAAATACTTAAATGTTATAAAAATGACATAAACTCTCTTATGTAACTATCAATATTTCACTTTTCTTTTTAGCACTCATGTCTTATATTTGAAAAAATAAGTATACTGATAAGCTTTCTTGTAAGACTCTTTTGGTTTTTCTCATTCCAGCCACAGTAGCTATATATTCTCGCATAAGTGAAAGAATAAACAGAGAAAGAAATTATAAAATACATCCGTTTCTATCATCTGTCTGGTATTGTGCCTGGTAATTCTCTTTTAAGTAAATCAGATTATGGAAATTACATTTACATGTGGATCAGAAAAGAGATACAAACTTCTGACTTTACAGATGGCTGTTTTTCTTAATTATATGAATAACAGTTTAGAAATAACTAATTGGTCATGCCTGACAAGTAATAGCAGTTTTTCCAAGATAAACAAATGTTCACATTTTTCATACTTAATCAGAGACTTTATGTGCAAAAATGACCAAATGTACCATCTATTCTGAGCCTCCTGTGTTGTTTTGTAATAAACGACCATCTGTACTTTGATTTGACTGAGTTTGTCTGTGTGTGATGACCAGACAATTTGATTACATGGCAGATGGTTTTGGGAGAAGAATTTGTCTTTTTAGAGCTAAGCAGACAAGCACCTCTCAATATTTTGTCCATACTCTCCCAACTGGCATCTGCTAATATTGACAGAAAGGTAAATTCAAAGATACAAGTACCTTGGTGTCATTTTCTTTGCTCTCCTATAATATAAAGAAATGTGAGGAGCTTGTACATAGCACAGGTACTGTCTGGGCATTCACATATCAGAATGTGCTTATTGACAGTGGAAATGAAAGTGTTTGTCCATGTTCATGGGCTTGGAATTATTAATGTGGAAACTTATGTCTGATTCCACCTCTCAGACACCAGGTACTACTTCTCATTCTCTAAGTATCTACATTGTTATTGCTTCAGACCCTCTTGTTAGGCACGCTGCAATGCAAGAGTATATCAAGATCAGAAATTTAGTCTGCTAAAAATATATTAATTTTATAGTAATATAAACTATATAGTTATTTTATATAGTCATATAAACTTTTGCACAATATCTTGACATATTTAAACCTGGTTTATGTAATTTTTTTCCTTTGAGCTTCTTAGTTATCCTATGCAAGAAGTACATCACTACATTTCACTACATTGTATAAGAAGCTGAAACTTTGAGAGACTGAGTTACCTCCCCAAAGCCATCATTTATTAACTAGCAAAGCTGTAGCTACAACTCAGGATGAATTAACTGGTATGTGACTTCTGTTAATTTCAGTTACTAGGAGATGCTTTACAAAAGCAAAAAGTAAAACCCCAAAGTTTTACTAATTTTCAAAAGTGAGATTTTTAGGTCCTAAAATAAAATTTCAGACTTCTGTGGAGATTTCTGGATGATGTCCTCATGGAAAATCTGCTGATCTAAGAGAATATATTCCTTCTTGTGAGTTGTATCCTAAATCTTGAAAGACCAACATTGAGGCTCTGACTTAATTGTGAGAATATTTTCCTGGTCAATAATCAAGTTAAAAAAACAGCACTATGAGCCAGTTGATTTAATGCCAAATATTAGAAAACAAGGCTTTATAGGCATTAGAATATTAGGGCATTTATATATGCCCACAGATAATTGTTAAAATATCCAGTTTATTAGGGATCTTAATTAACAGTCTAGATAGTTTAAAAAGTATCTGAATGTATAACATTTTAATGTACATTAAAAGGTTTATTGGAGACAAATGATTAAGACTTCATGTCAAACGGTGAGTTTTGAATTTATATATTATCCTCCCCACCAATATAATTAGAGACACTTGAAAAAAAAAGAAAATATAAATTAACCCATACAATCACTAGAAATAAATAATCATGTCAAAAATAATAAAAAATGTTAAGCAAATTTACAAGTTTTAAAGGAGAATAGATTAAAAAATAGAGCAAATATACAAAAGAGGAGAGAGGTAAGCTGTTTGAGGTGGTTATTGATTGATTTTCCCTTAAGAACACCAAAAATAAATGAAAAGCAAACCCAAAACAACGTAAACTCCCAGCAAGATACAGAGTACTTACTGGAGTGATTAAAGTGGGTAAATAACTACCCAGGATTTACTTGTACTCAGAAGACACATATGATTTTACTCCAAACTGTTAGGTGCCATTGCCTCTGCACATTGGTATCTGCCATATAAGTGCCTAACAAGATATTTTGGTGATAAAAAAATATCAGAAAAGATCTCAGGCAGCTCCATCTCATCACAGTAGACAGAGGTAGAAAAACAGATTCTAGATATGCTGGGTAGAGTAGAAAATTTCCTAAATTCTTCTATCAGGATTACATTAATGTTTTAATTTCTAACTAAATGCTATTCTCACTCTATCAATGTATGCCCTACTGACCCTAGTCAGTTTGAGGTTAAAAGACTATAGCTAGGCAAATCCTGCAGACAGAAAGGAGCCCTCTCTGGGATGCACTGGCAATCTCAGGCAGGTTCTTGCTGTTCTTTGTTCCATTGAACAAACACAAAAGATCTAAGTCATAAGATAAATTGAGAAAGTATTTTTAAAGGAATTTTAGAAAAATTTAACATGTAAACAAGAAAAAAGGGCCATCAAAGAAACAAGGGCAATTTCTCTGAGCTGAAGAGAATTTTACTTGGGTCAAAATGTTCTACTTAGTGTCAAGCAAGAATATTAAAGAAGAAGGGGGAAAAAGAGACAGATATATAAAAATAAGATCACCAAATATGTTCTTTTGGCAATAGGACCATAACAAGAATTACAAAGAAAATAGCTATATTAATGGAACTCTTATGCTTTATATTTATAGTACTTGTGTTAACAAAGGGATTGACAGAATGTAATATGCATTCCAATGAACTCCAATATATTAATCCTCATTAATCTGACTCAGTTTGAAGGATATTATGTTCAAGTACATACTTATTAATTTTGAAATCTAGATGGAATAGAATTTTGAAGAAATAAATGAATTGTGCAAATATACATAAAATTATTATAGAAAGGCTAAATTTACCAACACATGTAAAATAGAAAAAAAAAAAACAAAAACTAAACAAACAAGAAAACTAAAGTGCCCAAGCCCACCTACAAAGTCTTTTAACCTACAAAGGTATCTGAACAAAGATTTTTTATAAAAACTGAAGTAAAATTAAGCACAAAATTATTTCTTCACCTCCAAGAGTTTCCAAAGCGAAGTAAAAGTTATAAAACTTCCAAGTCCATTTTATCTTAGTATCATGTAAAGAGCTAGTTTATATGCAATGCAAATCTTGAACCAATCTTGCTTATCAGTATGGAAACAATAATTCTAATCAAAATAAATATGAATCACCTGATGCTGGGAAAGATTGAAGGCAGGAGGAGAAGGGGATGACAGAGGATGAGATGGTTGGATGACATCATCAACTCAATGGACATGAGTCTGAGCAAGCTCCGGGAGTTGGTAATGGACAGGGAAGCCTGGTGTGCTGCAGTCTATGGGGTCACAAAGAGTCGGACATGACTGAGTGACTGAACTGAACTGAAGACATGCAATATTTAATATAGTAAGATTTTAGATTTAGTTATTGATTCAACACTGCATTTTCTTTTTCTGTATCTTTCTTAGCCACTCGGGTCAATTCTATTCTATCTTTCCGCCTACTTCTCAAGTATAGTATATATCAATATTCAATCATTAGAGTTTTTTTCTAGGTTGATCTATATTTTCTCCAGGGTGTTAAAATCTAATGTCTTGATTTTCCATATTTATCTCCAGAGTTGCTACAACTTTTAAAATTCATTCTGTAATACTGAGTTTGATCCTGACCCCTTCCCCCATGCAAACCCCATTTGACATACTACAAACAGATTATTTTAGAAAATTTCTTTGCTGATGGTACCTCTCTACATCAAAACATTTCTAAATCTTTTGTTTGTTTGAAAAACAAAAATAAAAACAAAACTCAGGCTCCCTAGATTGACAATCAAGATCGTTGTTAATGTGGCCATCATTAGTAAATTTATCTTTCCATATGCTTATGCAAAAAATATTTATTCATTCAAGCTGACATTCCTGATCCTAATATATAAGCAAAAGGAGGGTGTGTAGAGATGCTTTAGCTTCACAGCAATATTTACTTATGGAGCAATGGTTTATGAAATACTTTTTAGTAGATCAGAAAGGAAAATAAATTAAAGGGTAAAATAAAAATAAATTAAAAATAACAGCAGAATATTTTTGGAGGAAATTTTTATAATGCACGTGACTGCCATTTAGACCTTACAAGGCAAAACTGAATACAGCATTCTGTCATTAATAGTTAGTTAGTAATTCTCAGGTGTTGGAATTTATATCAGTTATCAGGAGGAAATGGCAACCCATTATAGTATTCTTGCCTGGAAAATCCCGTAGACAGAAGAGCCTGGTGGGCTTCTGTCAATAGGGTCGCACAGAGTTGGAAGCGACTTAGCATGCATGCATGCATTGGAGAAGGAAAATGGCAACCCACTCCAGTATTCTTGCCTGGAGAATCCAAGGGACAGAGGAGCCTGGTGGGCTGCCGTCTATGGGGTCGCACAGAGTTGGACATGACAGATGTGACTTAGCAGCAGCAGCATCTTTGTTTCAGCCATTTAAATATATTATCCCAGAAATATTGATATTTTGGGTGGATAATTCTTTGTGGGTAGGGACTTTCTTGTGCCCTGTGTATGTGCTTTCCATAGCCTCTACCCACTAAATGTCAACAGTAATTTTTGCCAAATTTCACCACAGTTGTGACAACCAAACATGTCTCTTGAAACTGCCAATGTTCTTTGGAGGAAAAAAAAAAAAAAACCAACAATGACCATGCTTGAAAACTACTGTTTTTAAAAATCTTTAGGAGTAAGATACACGAAGAGGATTATTTTGTTTCATTTGCTTGAAAAGCGAAAGTGTTAGTTGTTCAGTCATGTCTGACTCTTTGCAACTCCATGGACTGTAGCCCACCAGGCTCTTCTGTCCATGGAATTCTCCAGGCCAAAATACTGGAGTGGGTTGCCATTTCCTACTCCAGGGGATTTTCCCAACCCAGGGATTGAACCCAGATTTCTTACACTGCAGGCAGATTCTTCACTGTCTGAGCCACCAGGGAAGTCTATTTGCTTAGATAATAACTATTATGGGAATAAAATGATATAGGACATTCCTTAGTACTTTTCATCACTTAAAAAGAAGAATAAATTTAAACTATCAAAAATTAAACAGCAAAATTTTCTGTTATATTTAAGTCCCATATATGTCATGTGATTTCTATAAACATTGAAAGAAATATTTTTCTACATTTTTAAAGCCATATTCATGCTTTGATATTGAGTAGTAATGACCTAATTTTAATTTTTTCACTATTCTGTCTTATAAACCCTCTTTATGGTATACTTTCAACTAAAATCTAGATTGGTATTTCTGAGAGTCAGTTCTTTTTACAAAATGTAGAGAACTGCACATTGTATCATCTCATGGGGAGAAAATTATTACGAAAGATAGGAATAGCATTTGCTAGGCTTAACAGAGCAAATCTCCCTTCAACACAGAACTCAAAGGAAACTCTTTTTCTCTTCTTATTTTCCAAGAATACAGCTATTTTAGGTGACATCAAAAAGATTTACTGTTGATAAGTGGAAATGTTTAGCCCTTTGGGGGTAATTTGGGTTAGATTAAGGTACACTGACTTCCACTGAGAGTCCCATTTCTTCTTGTGTCAAAAAAAAGTGTTAAGAAGAAATCATTTATGTTTATACCACAGGTGACTAAGAAACATAATTTGGAGAAAAGTCTCTTGTTTTATGACTCCATATTAATTTGACATACTGAATTTCACACTACTAGCATAGGATATAGCTAACCTCTGGGTTAACAGCAATGCCCTTCACTTCTGTGCTATTTTATGTCCAATTATGTGCAAAAGATCCAATTTACAATTATAGCAACATTTCCACAAGCTTAAAAAGAATCTCCTATCAATATAAAAAATGTAAAACAGCTCAAGCATGTGTTTTCTCTCCTTTTATAATTTTCTTTTATTTTTTGACTATACTTATAACTGCCACTCTACTTTTTTCCCTCTTACTTCCAATAACCCAGTTTTCTAGTATGTTTTTTCTACTGGAAAACTGTCTAGAATTTTATGTCACTATTCTTGACAAGCTTAAATTCTTTCTCCTCCTAGTGTCTTTATGTAATATATATTCATTGGTGTATCAAAATAAATATTTTATAAATAATAAACTGTAAATATGGTGAGACCAGGATGGGAGTTAAATTTAGCCTGAAAAAAAGAGATGATAATGTAGGATAAACTGGACTTGTTAAAGTTACCTCAGATGGTTGGTGATTACACTTGCTCTTTTGTATGCTATTGCATGTCATGTGTAAGTTCTGAAGTGATACAGAGCTAGGTAAGGTTTAAAGATCACATACACAGTGCCTTATCTTATAAATTAGGAAAAAAATTTACAGAGATACCTAAGTTATTGTGCAACTGACTATCAGCTGTGTGTGTCAACTTAAATAAGCCAGAGTTTTCCAGTATTCAGTTAAACACTAATCTACGTGCTGTTGTGAAGATGTTTCTCTAGATTTTATTGAAGTTCATAATCAGTTGACTTTAAGTAAGGGAGATTATCCCAGATAATACGACTGGCTCTTATCCAATCAATTGAAAGTCCTTAAGGACAAAACAGTGGCCTCAACTCATGCTGAGAATTTCATCTTGCCTTTCCTGATGGCCTACTCTGTGGATTTTGGGCTTGCTTTCACAACCACAGAAATCAACTCCCCCCAATAAATCACTTCGCATGTAATGGGTAGGAAATAAACAAAGGATCCTTCCACCTTTGTTAAATTTTTATAAGTTGAGCTGTGTGAGCACGTTAGATATCCTTTCTAAGGCAAAAGATACGTTGTTGCATTTGGCCCAACCAAAAAAGAGTCAGTATTTAGTGTGCTTCTTCGGATTTGGGAGGCAACATATTCCTCCTTTAAGTTTGTTATGCCAGCCCATTACCAGGTGGCCTGAAACACTTCTACTTCAGAGTTCAGAAGAAAGGAAGACTCTATGACAGTGACAAGCTTTCATGGATCTGTCACTTGGGTCGTATGATCCAGCAGATGGCAAGGGTGTGAGTGGCAGATGGAGATGCTGAATGAGCCTTTGACAGGTACCTACAGATGGATTACAAAGAATATTTTAGGGTTTTGCAGAATACTGCCGTCACCCTCTGCAGGTAACTACTCTCCTTTTGAGAAACAGTTATTGGCCTGCTGTTGGGCCTTAGAGACTGTGTGCTTACAGTTTAGTCACCAAGTTACAATGCAACCTGAGCTGCCCATCATGAACATCTAAGCCATCAAGCCATGAAGCTGGGCATTCTTAGCAGCACTTTAGTTTCTAATAAAAGTGACATCCATAATATTGAACAAACTCTGAAGACACAAGCAAGTTACATGAGGGAGTACAATCCTTGTATCCCACTCCTGCTTCGTTATCTCTCTTTCTTAGTCCATACCTATGGCCTGGGTAATTTCCTATAATTAGTTGATTGAGCGAGAGAAAACTCAGGAATGTTTTACAGAGGCTCCTGCATGACATCCTGGCACCACCTGAAGGTGGGCAGCTACAGGGCTTCAGGCCCTCCTGAGACATTGCTGAAGGACAGTGGTGAAGGGAAATCTTCCCAGTTGGCAGAACTTCCAGTAGTGCACCTGCTGTGCATTTTGCTTGGAAGGAACAAGTGCCAAAGGTACAAGTATATACTGACTTATGGGCAGTGGCCAAAGATCTGGCTAAGTGGTCAAAGACTACAAAGGACTGTAACAGAAAAATTGGCAACAGTAAGGGGCCGGGAAGAGATATTTGGATGGACCTTCTGAAAGGGCAAAGACTGTGAACGTATTTGTGTCCCATGTGAATGCTCATGAAAAAGTGATCTCTGTAGAGGATGATTTTAATAATCAAGCGAATAGGATGACATATCAATGGATACCAGCTAGCCTCTTTAGCAACTCCTGCTATTGCTCAGTGAATTCATGAACAACGTGGGGATGGTGGCAGGGATGGCAGTAATTCATGGGTTCAGCAACAGACTTCAATTCACCAAAAAGAACTGGCTGTAGCTACCTCTGGGGTGCTCAGTGCCAGAAGTACGGACCAAGGGTAATTCCCTAATATGGTCCCATTTCCCAAAGTTATCAGTCAGTTACCTTTTGGCTGACTGACTACATTGAACCATTTCTCTCATGGATGGGGCAGCACTGTGTTCTGTGTGACACTTATTCTGAAGATGGATTTACCTGTCTTGCACACAATGCTTCTATTGACATTATTTGTGGACTGACATCAAATGCTTATTCACCACTGCTGCTGCTGCTAAGTCACTTCAGTCGTGTCCTACTCTGTGCGACCCCATAGACAGCAGCCCACCAGGATCCTCTGTCCCTGGGGTTCTCCAAGCAAGAACCCTGGAGTGGGTTGCCATTTCCTTCTCCAATGCATGAAAGTGAAAAGTGAAAGTGAAGCCTCTCAGTTGTGTCCAACTCTTAGTGACTCCATGGACTGCAGCCTACCAGGCTCCTCCATCCATGGGATTTTCCAGGCAAGAGTACTGGAGTGGGGTGCCATCGAGTACTCCAAATAGCATTGTTACTGATCAATGATGTAATGATCACTTCTTAAACAGCAAATTAAGTTTAGCAATGGGTTCATATTCATTGAATGTGCCAGTTGTACCATGTTCCCCATCAGGTAGTATCAACTGACTTGACAAAATGGAACTACAGCCTTTTGAAGATTCAGTTACAGTGTCAGACAGGTGGTAATACCTTGTAGGATCATGGCAATCTCCCCCATGAGGTTGTATATGTGCCAAATTAATGATCAACATATAATGCTGTTGTTGTTGTTTTTTTTTTCCTGCAGCCAGTATTCATGTCTAAGATTTAAGGTGTGGAAATGAGTGGCACCACTCACTACTGCTACTAGCCAAATTTTTATTTTCTGCCCCTGTGACTTTATGCGCTGCTGGTTTAGCTGTCTTAAACCAAAGGGAGAAATGCTTCCACCAGGAGGCACAAGAATGACCCCGTTGAACTAGAAGTTAAATGTTACCGTCCATTTTGGTCTCCTCATATCTCTGAATCAAAAGGCAAAGAAAGGAGTTTTTACTGAATATGGTGAATGATCCTGAACATCAAGGGGAAATTGTTTTGCACAATTTTTAATTTTCACTATTCAACAGAGGTGGGGCTTTCCTGGTGACTCAAACAGTAAAGAATCTCCCTGCAGTGCAAGAGACCAGAATTCAGTCCCTGGGTTGGGAAGATCTCCCGGAGAAGAGAACGGCTACCCACTCCAGTATTCTTGCCTAGAAAATCTCATGGACAGAGCAGCCTGGAGGGTTACAGTTCATGGGGCTGCAAAGAGACACTACTAAGGGACTAATAATTTCACTTTTTTTCACTTTCATACAATGGAGATAAGAAAGAATATGGCTGGAATACAGGAGATCATTAACTTATTTCCTAGTATTGCCTGCCATTGATTAAATTAATAGAAAATTACAATAAGCCAATTAAGGTAGGACTGCTCATGGCCCAGATACTTCAGAAATTAATACTTAGGTCACTTCAACAGGCAAAGAAGCATGGCAAGCTGAGGTGCTGGAGTTATAATAGAAATGTGGTTTTAAATATTAGTTGAAACCTATAACGAGTTGCATCAATGAGGACTGTAATATCTTTAACCAATTATTCCTTATTTTGTTATGGATATGCTTGTAGATAAATTGATAGATACATTAAGCATTTTTTTTCTTTTTCTTCCCATTCTTTTTATTATCTAACATAAGATGTATTAGTAATAGTTAACTTTACATCATAGTATTTAAGATACAGGATATCAAAGAAAAGAGTAAACATTATACTTTGACTGTGCATCCTCCTCCAGGGAAATCGTTAGTGCATTTTTGAAGAGAGTTGTATCACGTTACCTAGAAAAATAGAACTTTGTTATTGTTTTTATTTAGAGTGTAAATATACTTTAAAGAGATTTTAGTGGTCAGTTTTATGCTTTAATTTGCCTAAGCTATAGTAACCAGTCAAACTAATCAAGATGTTGCTGTGAAGATATTTGTAGGTGTGGTTAACATTTATAATCAGTTGATTTTAAGCAAGGGAGATTATTTTAGATAATATGGGTGGACCTGAATTAATCAGTTGAAAACTCTTAGAACACAACTGAGGTTTTTTTAGAAGAAATGCTGAGTCCTGTGTTTGTCCCTGGAGGAGGTCATGGCAACCCACTCCCGTATTCTTGCCTGGAGAATTCCATGAACAGAGGACGCTGCAGTGCTAAGCAACTTAGCACACAAACACACACTGTATTTGTAACTCTGCCTGAGAGTTCCTACTCACCGCTTCTTGGTAGCCTACCCTAAAGATTCTGGACTTGCCTAGGCAGCCCTCACAAAAATGTAAACTAATTCCTCACAACCATGTAAATTAAACCTTTTTCATATATATTTACTACAGATTCTGTTTCTCTGATTGAATCTTAGCTAAAAAGTTTCTTAAATATTTGGTGGTACATCCAGCTTAAATGATAGCAGGGGTTCCTTCTTTGGTGGCTCAGTGTTAAAGAATCCACCTGCCAATGCAGGGGACACCAGTTCAATCCCTGATCTGGGAAGATCCCACATATAGTAGAGCAACTAATCCCAAGGACCACAACTACCGAACCTGTGTTGTAGAGCCTGAGAGCCACAACTGCTGAGCCCACATGCTGCAACTACTGAAGCCCGCTTGCCCTAAAGCCTGTGCTTCACAACAAGAGAAACCACCACAATGAGAAGTCCACTTACCACAACCAGAGAAAAACCTGAGTAGTAACAAAGACCCAACACAGTCAAACATAAAATAAATAACATTATAAAAAGTCTATTAAAAATTAATAACAGAGAAATTAACCTAAATAATATTTCATACACTAAATATCAGACTGAGCTTATGGACAGATTTTCTGTGTGTGTGCTTAAGTCGCTTAGTCATGTCCCTCTCTTTGTGACCCCATGTACTGTAGCCCACCAGGCTCCTCTGTCCATGGGATTTCCCAGTCAGGAATACTGGAGTGGATTGCCATTTCCTCCTCCAGGGGGATCTTCCTGACCCAGAGATTGAAAGTACTTTCCTGCCTACGTCTCCTGCATTGCAGGAGGATTCTGTACTACTTGAACCACCTGGGAAGCAGATTGCTCATTTAAGCTCATTTTGCAACTATTTTACACTAGAAAATTAGACACCAATCCATAGATCAAAACAAAATGAAATAAACCTGACATAATGAAGTTGCTTTAAAAAAAAAGCTTTCTAGGATGGTGTCTGCTGCTACTGCCGCTAAGTCGCTTCAGTAGTGTCTCTGTGAGACCCCATAGATGGCAGCCCACCAGGCTCCTCTGTCCATGGGATTCTCTAGGCAAGAACACTGGAGTGGATTGACATTTCCTTCTCCAATGCATGAAAGTAAAAAGTGAAAGTGAAGACACTCAGTTGTGTCCAACTCTTAGCGACCCCATGGACTACAGCCTACCAGGCTCCTCAGTCCATGGAATTGTCCAGGCAAGAGTACTGGAGTGGGTTGTTATTGCCTTCTCCCTGAGGAAGCTGTATCATATTGTCAAATTATGGCAACTGAGGAATATTTGGAAAAGATCCATGGAAGTGAAGTGATGGTCAATCTTCAGTAGTTGGACAAAATGAACCTCTTGAATCTGGCACACACAACAGTAAAAGTGATAATTATATAATACCACTTCTGAGGTTAAAAAAAATGATATAGCCAGAGAATAAAAATTAGAACTGAAAAGAAGAATAACACAAACAACGTTGTGAATATCTATGATAGTTGCATTCACAAAAGAACTGCTGGGCTAAATTATGCATGCTCACGTGCCCCATCTATTGATGCTATTAATCTCACTCAGTGTGAAGGATATCAAACCAAGAACATCTCGAGAAAGAAATGCCAATCTCCTGACAGTTTCTACATTTTCTGAAATTTATATATGAATCAACAGAGGATTCTGCAAAATGCAATTCCATTTGCTCTTCTGATCACAATTCAATACAGAAATAAAAGAGGAAAAAGAATATAAGGAAATTGAACTGGAATAATAAATAGAAAGAAAGCAGGTATCATCCCCAGAAACAATAAATACATCTTGAAAAGCAGTGTGCTGATTCTTTGTGTACAATGTACCTTTTTTTCCTTAAGAACTGTGAAAGCCAAACCAAATGATTTGCTTTATGCACCTGGCACCGGACACAATTAGTCATTTCTGAGTATCCTTGGGAAACCACAGCTTTTCTCATGGATGTAAATGCTTTCAGCATCTTTCAATAAAAGGCACTTCTGTCCTGTACTGTCCCTTTTTGAGACAGTGGATTTGAAACACTTAGATAAAACTAAACTCCCTATGCTCAAAATGTGATTACAGCCATTGTGTGGGCAGCAAGCAGAGAACTCAAGGGCCCTAGACATCAATCTGAGCCTTGTGATATACTTGCAGTTAACAAGGGGAAGCCCAGGTGATGCTTCTCGATTTCACAAGCCACTTGGTAGAGATGGGATCACTCAGTAAATTGGGCTGCCTTCATTCTTGAAGTCGATTCTAACAATAGCATTAGGTTGCAGACCCAACTATGCTGAATTGCTGATTAAGTTATTAGCAAATGAAACTTTCAGAAACCTCAGTGTATGTGGACTAAAATAGGAGAAAAATCTTATGAAAGCACAGAAGCATTTTTGTTTCTCACAAAATGATGAGATTAGATTTTTTTCTACCACTTCCTGCTTCTGAATTATGAAAATAGCTTTCCCAGTTTCACACATTATCTTTTCAGCTACCGTGAACAATGTGGCACATTTTACTCAAGTTCCTTGTCACTAGTACCACCTTGAAACAACTTGAAATTTTGGTTGTTTTGCTTTTTTTATTGTGTTTACTTAAAAGGTAATCTTCAGAGGAAAGTATTCTTTGAAATCTAAGATCGTATTCAAATAGACAAGCTGTTTCTACTTCTTCCACAGTTACATAAGATGTTGCAGTCAATAAAACAACAGGTTATTGCCGGATTACCGTAGGAAAAGGGATATGTTGACTGTCATATCTCACAAAATAAATTTCATAACAGTTACTTTATTAATCTAAGCAAAGGAGGGTAGACGTTATTATGTGAAGCAGTCATGGAGTAGAAATAAAATGAAAAGTGAATGGGTTAAAATATTTGAAATTCAGAAGTATCAGATCTCCTCAAACTGTATTCTCAAAATTACACTAAAATTTATACTTGACTCTTTTTCGTAGCTTTCCCCCAAATGGACCAGTAGACATTTTCCAGGGTGATTGTGCACTGGAGAAAGGAAAATAATCAGATTCTTTGTGGATCCTCTCCTTTCACACAAAAAAAGCAACCTTCACATTCACCCTCTTGAAGATTCAGTGTCCAGTGGCTTATTAAAGGCTCTGATATGTCCTGCAGTGTAAAAATATAAAATAAAACTAACCACCAACCAAACTCTGTTTCAGTTTGGTTAAGTCAGTGAAACTCAAACTTATATAACACCTTTTTAATGGAAAAAAAAAAAAACAAACACCTGCTTCATCAAATAAAAATAGTATTCTGAACATTTGGGATGGGAGGGACTGTGCTAGATTATTTACTTCACACTCCGGATTTATTGGGCTTCCCTGATGGCTCAGTGGGTAAAGAATCTGCCTGCAATGCAGAAGATGCAGGAGATGTGGGTTTGATCTCTGGGTCAGGAAGATCCCCTGGAGGAAGAAATGGCAATCCATTCCAGTATTCTTGCCTGAAAAATCCCATGACAGAGGAGCCTGGTGGGTTATATAGGCCGTGGGGTCACAAAGAGTCGGACATGACTGAGCAGGTTCGTTGGCTCTCTTGGATTTATTTGGAAGAAAATCAGTTCTTTAAAAAATTAGTTTTTTTAAGGATTATTATCATGTTTGTTTGGATACTTCTTAAATCTAATATAATTGTCACTGTCACTATTTTACAGATTCTACTCCTTAACCACTCAGATTAATTTCTGTAGAAATTCACATTTCTATAGTCACATTACTCATTATTTTTCAAAAAACTATACTATTTACTTCACATCACACCTCTCTGTACTCTCTCAATGCTGATGACTGAGTTCTTCTTTCACTGAGAAAACAGGAGAAATAAAAATCGACCTATTCTTTCCATTGAAAAATCTATCAACCTATCCTGATTTCCCATGTATTGCCGTTTAATTGCTAAGTCATGTCCAACTCTTTTGTGACCCCACGAACTGTAGCCCCTCAGGCTCCTCTATCCATGAGATTTCCCAGGCAAGAATTCTGGAGTGGAATACTGTTCCCTTCTCAAAGGATTCTTCCTGATCCAGGAATTTAACCATTGTCTTCTGCATTGGCAGGCAGGTTCTTTACCAATGAGCCACCAGGGAAGCCCTTTTGTTTCAAAATGTGTTTCAAACTCAAATTGGAAAAATATTTCCAATTTAAAAACAAACAAAAGCCTCTTTGATTTCCTGAGCATACCTAGTTGTTACCACGTTCATATCTATCTGTCCTTTGTCACTGCAGTAAAATACTAATTTTGACTAAGTGGTTTAATAATACTAACAAGTTACTATTGCTGATGTTAACCAAAACCTTCCCTGGCCAACCCCAACGATCAGTTTTAACCACAATCATACTGGAAATTAAGGGCCACTTTATACAAAATCCATTCCTTCTTTCAGGAAAACATTTCTTTGTGGATTCTCAAACAAAAATCTCTACCAAATTTCTTTCTTCTTAATGTATCCTATTTAGTCTAATTAATGACCACTCCACCAATTCCTAAAGTCTATTTGTTCATTCAAAGATCTTTTCTTTTTCTGTTGAGTTGATTACACACATTCCTGTGGATTTGCATTCATTTTACACACTGATAATCCTAAAATACGTACCCTGAGTTCATAACTTGGTATTTCTGCTTCTAAACATCTTCATTTAAATATTAATTTGGTGTATAAAACTTAACATAGTCAAAATGGATTTCCTAGCTCAAAATCCTGCTCCTCCAATATTCTTTTTATCAGTGGGTGATACCAAAACCACAGCATTTATCCCTGCTTTCTCATTCCTGCAGAGTGTACATGCAGGCTGACTGTTAAGCCATTGGTAAGCTGGTTGCTTACTGTCTGTAAGCTTCAGCATAAGCTTTCAAATTTGACTTCTAATTACTTACACTGCTAGAAGTCCAAACCATCATCATTTCTTTTCCAAATTACTTAAAAATCTATTAACAAAGTGGTCTCTAGGATTTCACCTGATTTGCTACCTACATTCTACACAGAATCCAAAGTAACCTTTTGGAAACCTAAATCAAATCATGTCTCTAACTTGCTCAAAACCTTCTCATGGCTTTCTATCACTGAGTAAATTTCAAATTCTCTGGTTTACAAGGCTCTACTTACTATTACCCCCGCCCAGGTCTCTGGGTCTGTCTCCTACTTTTTGTTCCCCCGCTCTTCTGTTCAGCCTCTCTGGCCTTCCTACCCTTGAACACACTAGGTCATTTCTGTCCACAGGCCTTCTTTTATTATCTTTTCCATCAGAAATACCTTTCCCCAAATCTTTATTGGGCTGTTTTCTTTGTTATTCTTTTGTCATCTACTTTGTTATCATCTCAGAAAGGTGACATCTTCTCCCCAGCTATTAACCTCCTTTTTCCTCTCACTTTTTATTTCTACATCCTGCTTTAATTTTTTATGTCATTTCCCAAAACTATAACTTGGACTTAGGTGTGTATTTATTTCCTGTATCTTTCACTAGAATGTAAACTGTAAACAGGAGGATACTAATTTGACCTTTTATCTCTCTTCTGCTATTTTTGGATAACACCCGTCACTAAATAGATTCTCAAAATATTTGCTGAGTCAAATCCTTCCTGGGTCATATAGCATTATGCTATATGTTTATCCTATAAGTGAATGAAATATGGTGCCTGAGGAGTTAACACATAGCAGGGTATCCTGGTGTTGAAATAATTAATCGTACAGTTTTCTCTTTTTATTGTACTTAAAATTTTAGGCTAGCAAAGCATTGTTAAGTTGTGTTGA
Organism: Neotragus pygmaeus; assembly: GCA_006410875.1. Taxonomy (NCBI): domain Eukaryota; kingdom Metazoa; phylum Chordata; class Mammalia; order Artiodactyla; family Bovidae; genus Neotragus; species Neotragus pygmaeus. Next base: position 138,758 of record SJYV01012262.1, on the reverse strand, counting down.
TTTTTACTTTAAAACTTTTAAAGCTTTACTTGGTACATAGTGAATTATAAGGTCAAATAGGATTAGGATAATTGCCAACAGTTGTAACTTATTTGGTTAGTATAATTATGATTATTTTTAATCTTTTTTTAATGTTCTTATTCAAGGTTCTTCTCTGTCCCAAGACCTCTGCTTCATGGTGTTACCAAAATATTAGAAGGATGCACTGAATTTATGTTTTATGGAGAAAAAATAAATTTTATAATATTTACATAAAGTACCATAGTCCATAATACATTTTGGTTAATGTTATATAACAGAAGAAGGCAAATAGTAATTAAATGCTGCCTATGGAAGTGAAGATGAGTTTCACCTATTAGATAGTGGAAGTCTTAAAGGTAGTTAGGAGTTAGTGTTACAGATGGGGAGACTGCATAGGAGCAAATATCCTTTGTGCTTGATCAGTATCTGTGTGGTTCTGGTGGTTGCATATGTCAAAATATTGCCTCATTATAGGAAATGTATAAATATTTCCAAATCCACTAGGTATGATAAACATGGTACAGGTAAATAGGCCTAGACTTATTTGTATCATATGGATCTAGAGAAAAACTATTAACCTTTGAATTCAGATACTAAAGCCTGCAATTCTGCAGCATCTGGTGAAATATTTCTGTTCTTAGACCTCTATCAACTCCCTCAGTCATCTCATCTAATCTCATGGCTTTAAATGTCACCTGTCTGCTGCTGATTTTAATATTTGCATCTCCACTGCAGGCATTTTCCCTGCAGTCTCCAGCTTGTATGTTCAGTGGTTTATTTGAGCTCTCCACCTGAATGTCTAAAACTTAGTAAATGTAATTCTAAGTCCCCTCCAAATTCTGGTCAATCTTCAACCTCCTTGATCTCAAATATGGAAATTCCTTCTTTCTAGTTGTCTATCCCCCAAAGCCATCAGTCATCTCTTCTCTTTCTTTGATACTTAATACCCATTTGTCAGGGAATATTGCTGGCTACATATTACAAAAATATACAAATCCAGTGACTTCTCACCACCTCTACCACTCTCCTCCATGTCCAAGACACCATCACCTCTTTGTGTTTTTGTAAGATTTCCTATAATATTTTTCTCTCCTAGGCTCATGATAGGTTTGCTTCTTTCTCTTTTCTCTGAGATTAGACATGACTGTGTGAAATGCTTTGGCTAATAAACTGTAAATGGCTGTGGCACTAGAAGTTTTAAGAGCTGATATATGTTTTGTCACACCCTCTGTTCTACTTTATACATTGTTGATGGCAACAAGACAGAGCTTCTGGCTGTTTGAACTCCTTAATGACCATGATGAACAGAGAACCCTTGTAAACCTGGATTGGCATGTAGGTATGAGAAGCAAAATTTACCACAGTAATTTACTACGGTGATGGGATTGCTTGGCACAGCAGTATACATGACTACTATAACTAATATAGTTATAACTATACTTATAACTTTTATCCAAAACACATGCCTTCATCCAGTCTTCTCTTAGAAGTGCAGATGGGGTATACATATACACAATGGAATATCACTCAGCTGCTAAAAAGAAGGAAATAATGCCATTTACACCAACATGGGTGGACCTAGAGATTATTATATTAAGTGAAGTAAGTCAGACAAAGACAAATATCATATGATATCATTCACATGTGGAATCTAAAAAATGATACAAATGAACTTATTTACAAAATAGAAACAGACTCATAGAAAACAAACTTATGGTTACCAAAGGGGAAAGGGAAGCGGAGGGGATAAATTAGAAGTTTGAGATTAAAATATATACACTATTATGTATAAATAGATAACCAACAAAGACTTATTGTATAGGGAATTTATACTCAATATCTCGTAGTAAACTATAATGGAAAACATCTAAAGGACACGAGTTCAATCCCTGGGTTGGGAAGATCTCCTGGAGGAGGAAATGGCAACCTACTCTACTACTCTCTTGCCTGGAGAATTCCATGAACAGAGGATCCTGGTGGACTACAGTCCTTGGGGTTGCAAAAGAGTCGGACACAACTGAGTGACTGAACACTGCATATGTATGAGTCACTTTGCTGTACACCTGAAACTAACACAGCATTGTAAATTGACTATAATTCAACAAAAACGAGAAAAAAAAGTGCAGTCAGAGCAACCCTGTTACAACAAAAGCTGTCTTGTCATTCCTCTGCTTAAAACCCACCCACGATTCCTTAATTTTCTTCAAACAAAGAATAAACTTCTTACTGTGACATACATGGTCCAAGGTCACCGGACTCACATTTTCTCTTGGATATTATTCCTTCTTCTATTTCTCCAGCTCACTCTCCTCCAGCCACAGACATCTCCTTTTTGCTGTTGTTGTGACATGGCAGGCAAGCTCCTCACTCTGTGGCTTTGCCTTGGCTTGTTCCTCTTCCTGAAGGGCTCTTCCATCAGACACTCTGACTGATCGCTCCCACTGCTCCTTCAAACCTTTTCCTAAATGTCAACTTCCACGAGGCCTTTACTGCCTAACTCTTTTCCAGTTGCAGTCTCTCTAGAACTTACTATACCCATAAATCTAGTTTTCCTGGCATGATCACTTTAGTACATAATTTGTTAATTTATTTTGTTTATGTTTCACTATTTGACATTCTACACTAGAATGTGAGCTTCACAGGGGCAAGGAGTATTTTGTCTGTTCTGTTCAATGGTGTATCACCAGGACCAGAACCGAGCTTGACACCAAAGAATGGACTACTGGTTAAATAATGAATGAATATAATTGTGGAATAATTTATTTATGAGATTAAAAAAAAAAAACTCATTCTATTGTACATGTCCCATTGAATATCGTTTAAATACAATATTGTTGCAACATTAATAAAGTTCTGATTCTCAAACAGGAAAAATAATGTAAGCATCTCTGTGTATATGAATGTTTGCTTATTAAAGAAAAATATTAAAATTTAAATCTTAGAAAATATCTCTTTGCCCATATGAGTGATACTAAAAATCAGGGCTTTTCCATGGGAGTGTCACAGGATGTTATTATACATAGTTTAAGAAAACAATTGAGAAAAAATAGTGTTGAAAAGATGGAGTAAAGAGTAAAGACTAACACACAGTAGAATATGTAGATAAGTATAATCTTCCTTGTCAATTATAAGTCTGTCTTATTAATCAATATTAACTATGTTTAAACATAGTTAAAATTAGCCATTTCTAATTCTACACAACTATATTACTTCTAGATAATTTGTCCCTGCTGACTGCACCCTTGTTACAGTCTTTAGATATTTATGTGACCTTTCTTCCAAATTCTTTCAGTTCAGTTCAGTTCAGTTCAGTTACTCAGTCATGTCTGACTCTTTGTGAACCTATGGACTACAGCATGCCAGGCCTCCCTGTCCATCTTTAGTATCTCCAATTTCTCATTTCTTTTGAGAGGGATTTTAAAGTTACTGGAAAAGCTGCTGGCAAATGTATCAGATGGTAAGTGTAAATAACCCATCCTTAGGTGGAATATGTCTTATGTGTCTGTAGGTATTTCTCAGACTAGGGAAGATATAATGAGTCCAAGAAAAAAAAAAAAGGTATATTCCTCTTCTCATTCATAAAGTTGTAAAATCATTTCACAAACATTTATGACACTGTTATTAACTGCATGTTTGTGTGCCCCCCAAATTCATAGGTTGATTTCTAACCTCTAATATCATGGTATTAAAAGATGTGAAGTCAGTAAATTGAGTTGCTAGCCCTCAGGAATGGGATTACTGCCCTTATTAAAGACAACCTCCCTTCATGGATCACAGCCTTGTGAAAAGGCTTGTATAACTCAATGAAGCTATGAGCCATGCCGTTCAGGGACACCCAAGACAGATGGGTCATAGTGAAAAGTTCAGACAAAACATGGTCCACTGGAGGAGAAAAGGCAAACCACTCCAGTATTCTTCCCTTGAGAATACCATGGATAGTATGAAAAGGCAAGAAGATATGACATCAGATGATGAGTCCCCCAGGTCAGAAGGTATTCAACATGCTATTGGGGAAGACTGGAGGGTAATGACTAATAAAAGAATGAAGCAGCTGGACCAAAGTAGAAACAATATTTGGCTGTGGATGTGGCTGGTGGTGAAAGTAAAGTCCAATGATGTAACGAACAATAATGTATAGGAACCTGGAATGTTAGGTCCATGAATCAAGGTAAATTGGATGTGGTCAAGTAGGAGATGGCAAGATCAAACATTGGCATCTTAGAAATCAGTGAACTAAAATGGACAGGAGCAGAATATAACTCAGATGACCATCATATCTACTACTGTGGGCAAGAAACTCATATGAAATAGAATAGTCCTCACAGTCAACAGAAGAGTCTGAAATGCAATACTTGGGTGCAATCTCAAAAACGACAGAATGATCTTGGTTCATTGCCAAGGCAACCATCCAACCTTACAGTAATTCAAGTCTATGCCCCAACCACTGATGTCAAACAAGCTGGAGTTGATCAGTTCTATAAGACTTAAAATAACTGCTAGAACATACACACACACACACACACACACACACACACACACACACACACACAAAAGATGCCTTTTCATCATAGGCATTTGGAATGTAAAAGTACAAAATCAAGTGATATGCAAAATAACAGGAAAGCTAGGCCTTGGAGTACAAAATGAAGCAGGGCAAATGTTAACAGAGTTTTGTGAAGAGAACACACTGATCATAGCAAATACCCTTTTCCCACAACACAAGAGACAACTCTACACGTGGACATCACCCGATGGTCAATCCCCAAAATGAGACTGATTATGTTTTTTGCAACCAAAGATGGAGGAGCTCTATACACTCAGTATAAACAAGACCTGCAGCTGACCATGGCTCAGGTCATGAGCTTCTTATTGCAACACTCAGGCTTAAATTGAAGAAGGTAGGGAAAACCACTATGCCATTCAGGTATGACTTAAATAAAATCCCTTATGAGTATACCATGGAGGTGATGAATAGATTCAAGGGACTAGATCTAGTAGACAGAGTGCCTGAAGACCTATGGATGGATGTCCATAACACCGTACAGGAGGCAGTGACCAAAACCATCCCAAAGAAAATGAAATTCAAGAAGGCAAAGAGGTGGTCCAAAGAGGATTTCTGAGGAAAGAAAAGAAGCAAAAAGCATGGGAGAAGGGGAAACATATACCTAACTAAATGCAGAGTTCCAGAGACTAGCAAGGAAAAATGAGAAGGCCTTCTTAAATGAACAACGCAAAGAGGAAAAGAATAAAAAAAACAACAGAATGGGAAAGGCTAGGGCTCTCTTCAAGGAAACTGGAGATCCCAAAGAAATATTTCAAGCAAGGATGGGCACAATAAAGAACAGAAACAGTAAGGACCTAATAGAAACAGAAGAGATTAAGAAGAGGTGGCAAAAATACACCAAAAATCTATAAAGGTCTTAATGACTAAGATAACCATGACAGTGTGGTCACTCACCTAGAACTAGACATCTTGGAGCATGAAGTCAAATAGGCCTTAGGAAGTCTCTTGATGGGGGTGAAAGAGGAGAGTGAAAAAGCTGGCTTGAAACTCAGCATAATAAAAATTAAGATCACGATATCTGATCCCATTGGTTAAGCCAAGTGAAGTCACTCAGTCATATCCAACTCTTTGCAACCCCATGGACTGTAGCCCACCATGCTCCTCTGTCCATGGCATTTTCCAGGCAAGAGTATTGGAGTGGGTTGCCATTTCCTTCTCCAGGTGATCTTCCTGACCCAGGGATCAAACCCAGGTCACCTATATTACTTCATGGCAAATAGAAGGGGAAAAGTGAAAGCAGTGACAGATTTTCTTTTCTTGGGCTCCAAAATCACTGTGGATGGTGACTTCAGCCATGAATTTAAAAGACACTCGCTCCTTGGAAGAAAAGCTATGACATACCTAGATAGTATATAAAAAAGTATAGACATCATTTTGCCAACAAAGGTCTGCATACTCAAAGCTATGCTTTTCTTAGTATTTATGTATGGATGTGAGAATTGGACCACAAAGAATTCTAAGCACCAAAGAATTGATGCTTTTGAATTTGGCGCTGAAGAAGACTCTTGAGAGCCCCTTGGACAGCAAGAAGATCAAACCAGTCAATTCTAAAGGAAAATCAACCCTGAATATTCATTGGAAAGACTGCAGCTGAAACTCCAATACTTTGGCCACCTGATGCAAAGAGCTGACACACTGGAAAAAGGAAAGATTAAAGGCAAAAGGAAAAGGGGGCAGCAAAGGATGAGATGGTTAGGGAGCATTACCAACGGAATGGACTTGAATTTGAGCATACCCTGGGAAATAGTGCAGAACAGAGGAGTCAGGTGTGCTTCAGTCCATGAGTTTGGAAAGAGTTGGATATGACTTAGTGACTGAATAACAATAAAAGATACCCTGTGGAGCTTTCTCACCCCTTGCATCATTGAGGACAGAGTAAAAAATGGCCATCTCTGAACCAGGAAGGAGGCTCTTACTAGACACTCAATCTGCCAATGCCTTGATCTTGGGTTTTCCAGGCTCCAAGATAGTGAGAAGTAAAATTATATAATTGCCAAAGGCTAGGATTTGATTTGAAAATGTATCACTAAAGCATGAAAAATGACATATTTATTTTACTTTTATGGTCAATTATTACAATTTTAGTTAAAGCTATTAAAGGTAGTTCAGATCAGTTCAGTTCAGTTCAGTTCAGTCGCTCAGTCGTGTCCATCTCTTTGCGACCCCGTGAATTGCAGCATGCCAGGCCTCCCTGTTCATTACCATCTCTCGGAGTTCACTCAGTCTCATGTCCATCGAGTCCGTGATGCCATCCAGCCATCTCATCCTCGGTCGTCCCCTTCTCCTCCTGCCCCCAACTCCTCCCAGCATCAGAGTCTTTTCCAATGAGTCAACTCTTTGCATGAGGTGGCCAAAGTAGTGGAGTTTCTGCTTTAGCATCATTCCTTCCAAAGAAATCCCAGGGCTGATCTCCTTCAGAATGGACTGGTTGGATCTCCTTGCAGTCCAAGGGACTTGCAAGAGTCTTCTCCAACACCACAGTTCAAAAGCATCAATTCTTCGGTGCTCAGCCTTCTTCACAGTCCAACTCTCACATCCA
>SJYV01012262.1:90368-129789 GCA_006410875.1 Neotragus pygmaeus | reverse complement strand
TCTGGTATTCCCATATTTTTAAGAATTTTCCACAGTTTTTTTGTGATCCACACAGTTAAAGGCTTTGGCATAGTCAATAAACCAAAAATAAATGTTTTTCTGGAATTCTCTTGCTTTTCTGATGATCCAGTGGATGTTGTCAATTTGATCTTTGATATCTCTCCATGTAAGTTAGATTTTGTTAAAATCCCAGTTTGTTAGTTCCTTTGAGGGAAAGTGTTATGAAAGGGAACAGAGAACTCTGAGTGTATTTTAAAACGCTTCTTTCCCCTCCTCCACCCTTGCCACTTTTGCTGGAAGTGTGAAGGGACTTTTTCCAGTCTTCACAATGAGAACCAGATAGATATCCTGGAGGATGAACTGATGGAAGTCTGCAAGCTCCCCAGAGAATGGGTCTCCTTGGAGTTTTAAACTCTAAAATTAGTCCAATCTGAACTCAGAGCAATTAATACCATTTAAAGTCTCCCTTTAATACTGACTTCCTTGGGTACTTCATTCTGTATGATTTCAAATGTGGGCTTCCGCTTTTGGCCTTCTGTTCCATTTAAGCTGTGATTTTCCTGTAACTATCTGTCTGTCTCTGGTTTGGGAAGCAGTGTATTTGCCCGGTGACCAAGTTCTTCAATGGATCTAACAGTTGTTATTTCCCAATTTTGCTCAGCTTTTTTCTTGCTGTGAGGACTGGAGTGATGCCTTCCAAGCTCTTTACATGTCTGACTGGAAACTGGAAATCTTTAACACTGTTTTGATAATTTTTGGAACAGAAACTCTTTATAAATTTATGGAGATGGAGGTAAGGCAATACATTTGAGAAAGAAGAAAACTGTCTCAGAACACTGGAGCTGTGGTCAAAATATGGTGTGTTAACTCAGGAAAGTAAGTGCATGTACAGGACCTTCATTTAAAAACAAAAAAAGTCACACTATATACATTTTATATTATTCTGAAGGCCACAGGGAACCACTGAAGAGTCTTTAGGAGTGTGGTAAAATAATTCAAATGCCCTTGTTATGAAAATCACTTTGCAAACCATGTAGGACATTGATTCCTAAATGTTCTTTGGAAATTTATGATGATGCTAACTGGAAAATAATCATCTGGGGAATTTCTTTATAAAGGAGGTGGGGGTTTATGTGGTCCCAAACCTCTTGAACTTTGTGTGTTATAGAGTATCTATAATTTAAATGGAACTTTCCAATGAGTATAGTTTTTCCTGTACCATCTGTGCTGAAAACATTATTTGCGTGTTTATTTTCCCCAACCTACCTAATATATGGTATGTTCCCTGAAAATATTAAAAATGTTAACCCTCTTTTTTCAGCACATAGATTTTTATATTTTTCTGCCCATCAGTTCTAAGCATATTTATAAGTTAACATGAAGGGTAATTAGTAGCCTTTGCTGTCTTGTCCAGTAAAACATCTAGGAACTTGGTATTTGGGAGTTCAGTTAATGTGAGAGTTGTCCTGAGGTAGAACAAGAAAGAATGTTTATTCAGAAATACCAGCATAATGGAAATCAGATCAAACAATTTTCTGACCAGAGGACATAAGTGGAATTGATAATGGATGAATCTCAAACTATTGTCATTTTCTTCCTTTCAAATATCTCCATCACTGGGGTGATGGGGACATCCTCACTTCTCTATCCAGGTAGCAGATGGTCAGGTTGTACTTATCTGGGGTCTCCTATTTCCATTCATAAATCGCTGAGTACTTATGATACTACCCAGCACATCTCACCTAATCTCCCCTTAAAAAATGCTTAGAATTTAGCATTAGTATTCTGAGACACTTGCTACTGCTGCTGCACACTTACTGAGGGGTATTTTACTTTAAGGTCTGCTGCTGCTGCTAAGCCATTTCAGTCGTGTCCGACTCTGTGCGACCCTATAGACGGCAGCCCACCAAGCTCCACGGTCCCTGGGATTCTCCAGGCAAGAACACTGGAGTGGGTTGCCATTTCCTTCTCCAAAGCATGAAAGTGAAAAGTGAAAGTGAAGTCTCTCAGTCATGTCCGACTCTTCCCGACCCCATGGACTGCAGCCCACTGGGCTCCTCTGTCCGTGGGATTTTTCAGGCAAGAGTACTGGAGTGGGTTGCCATTGCTTTCTTCAACTTTAAAGTCACTTAGTACAAATTGGTTAGAGATTTTAGGGATTCTTTCAACCATTAGGCTTTTGTAACCTCTTACACCTGCAATTTATATCATTGCTATGGTCTGAATGTTTGTTTCCCCAAAAGTCATATGTTGAAATCCTAACCTTCTAAGGTGGGGTTGTTAGAATATGGGGCTTTCAGGAGACACTTAAGTCACTGATGAATGGCATTGCTGCTGCTGCTGCTAAGTCGCATCAGTCGTGTCCGATCTGTGCGACCCCATAGATGGCAGCCCACCAGGCTCCCCTGTCCCTGGGATTCTCCAGGCAAGAATACTGGAGGTTGCCTTCTCCAATACATGAAAGTGAAAAGTGTAAGTGAAGTTTCTCAGTCATGTCCGACTCTGTGTGACCCCATGGACTGCAGCCTACCAGGCTCCTCCATCCATGGGATTTTCCAGGCAAGAGTACTGGCGTGAGGTGGATGAATGGCATTAGTGCCTTATAAAAGATGCTCCAGAGAGATTCCTAACTTCTTCTGCCATGTGAACATACAATGAGAAGTCTGTGACTCAGAAGTCTGTGACCTGCACTCAACAATGCTAGTATCCTGATCTTAGATTTCCAGTTTTCAGAACTGTGAGCAATAAAGTACTTTATTTTGCAAAGGACCCAGCTACAGTATTTTGCTATAGTAGCCCAAATGTCATAAGACATCACACTTTGTGTTTCCCAGCCATAGTTAAATGCTTCTAATGTTATTGGGGGTATTATAAATGAATAAAAATTCAACATCTATTAATGGTTCGCTTCAATAAGAGGAAATAATTTTCCCGAGGGCATACACTAGTGATGGAATGTACTTTGTGAGCTAGCCTAGTTTCCTGACTGAGGTTGACAACACTACTAAATATGTTAATTAGTTATAAAATATTTGAAAGCATTACTTTTGAAGATTGCAATAACATTCTAAGTAAAAAATAATGCATTTAGAGAGTATTAGAATGTTCTGACTCTTGATGCAAATAGCCTTTTTTCTATCAAGAATGTTGCATTACAAATGATAAACTGAGCCAAATGAAATTGTCAAAAATGGGAATGATGGTTGAGTGAAAAAATAAGTAAAATGTTTGTGTATTTTAATCCATCATAAATAAATCCATACATTTTTATCCATTGTAAATCAGACTGAGATTAGGATTCAGAGAATGTGGATCTGAGTTATGTTCTAATGCTGAATGGAATCATATTTTTTGACAATGAAATACTTATAAACTAAATTTCTCAGATTTCTCTCTAAACTGAGGAATCAAACACAGTTAAATCTTAAATGTAAATACATGTTTTGGCCTACCTACCTTTAGATTTTCTACTATTTTGTATCAGTCTGAATTATTTAATAATTAGAGTTTTGATAAAATTAATTTTATTGATCTAATGATGAGATAATATCTTCTTGTGACTTCTGTGATTTTCCATAGAAAAATCAAAATAAGCTATTCTATTTTTAGTATGAATATTTACAACTGCAATAACAATGTTTTGTTTTAGTTTCTGAAATAAATGGCATATAGTTACTTTTATTCAATTATTAGTTTGAACAGATTGTGTTGAGAATTAATGCTTCATATTTACACAAACCATCAATTGAGATTTTAAACCAAGAGTAAGGATACTGTTTTAATAAAAATCTTAAAATAAGGTTTTTTTTTTTTTAATGTTGTATTTATTTCTTTTATCTCCTGAAAGTGTGAGCAAACAGACTGAAATACAGACTGAAATACTGGAAAAGCTCCAAGAATATTCAAAGTAAACATTTTTTTCAGAGCAGGGTTGTAATTAGCTAACACTCTAAAGAATTCCTCCTAAANTCCTGAAAGTGTGAGCAAACAGACTGAAATACAGACTGAAATACTGGAAAAGCTCCAAGAATATTCAAAGTAAACATTTTTTTCAGAGCAGGGTTGTAATTAGCTAACACTCTAAAGAATTCCTCCTAAAAGCATCTTGCATAACTTAAGAAAATTTCCTTTAAAGCATACTCATGCCTGCAGGTAGAGATTTGCCTATAGGTGTTTATCTGCCTGTCTTCAGTAAAAATGAAAGAAAATTAAGGTATTTTTTAAAGTAGCATATATTAACTTTCTGTCATCTGAAAGAAAGAAGTCTTAAGGCATATGTACCTGCAGATGGGAATGTATTGGCAAAATTTTTCTGCTGAAGGCCAATATCAGTAAAATAGACTAAACTGTTTAAGTTGGAATAATCACATAATTAAGTTGGAAAAATAACAATATTATGTTCAAATTAATAATATTGGTACTTAGCACAAAAAGTTAGAGTAGTTTTTACTTGCTTCTTTATTCTTGTTTCTTTGTTTTGGCTTCGGCCTTTTCTTTAGGAGTATTAGTTACATTTTTTAGTGTTGAATGGCTGCTGCATTACTGATTTTTCCCTCAAAATAACACTCATTTGTAAGGTGACTGAATTCTCTAAAATGGAACTCTTCCTCAGGTACTTGAAGTACTAGTTTATAAGAAAAGTAAAGACAAGAACTAAATAGCAATTGTTCTGCTAAGGTGTATTTGGGGATGGCAAAAGTTCTACTCATTGATTTTAGAATTGATAACGGGTTAAAAAGTAGAGGATCTGACTCTCCATGAGATATTTTCTTAAGATAAAGTCTTTATGTTCATACNTGTTCACACTCAGGCCCACTCAGTCAGTGACGCTATCTCACCATCTCATCCTCTGCCGCCCCCTTCTCCTCTTGCCCTCAATCTTTCCCAGCATCTTTTTCCAGTGAGTCAGCTCTTCGCATCAGGTGGCCAAAGTATTGGAGCTTCAGCATCAGCAACAGTCCTTCTAATGAATATAGGATTGACTGGCTAGATCTCCTTGCAGTCCAAGCGACTCTCAAGAGTCTTCTCCAACATCACAGTTCAAAACCATTAGTTCTTTGGCGCCCAGCTTTCTTTATGGTACAACTCTCACCTTTGTACATGACTACTGGAAAAATCATAGCTTTGACTATACGGACCTTTGCAGCAAAGTGATGTCTCTGCTTTTTAATATGCTGTCTAGGTTTTTCCACAGCTTTCCTTCCAAGGAGCAAGCATCTTTTAATTTCATGGCTGCGGTCACCATCTGCAATGATTTTGGAGCCCGAGAAAATTAAGTGTGTCATTGCTTCCACTTTCTCGTGCCATGAAGTGATGGGACTGGATGCCATGATCTTAGTTTTTTTTAACCACTATACTTCAATATAAAATAAAAATTTTGAAGTGAAAAAAAAAAACAAATTTAAAAGTGCACAGGAGAGGAGAGGTTTCCCTCACTCTCCGACTGTGGTGCCCAGACCAGAAATAGACAGCTTCCCTTGGACTTTCTGTTCACACTGGGTGTGTAGTTCCATGCTCTCAGCTGCCTTGAGAGGCCACTGTGCTGTCCTGTGCAGGGGCGGGCCGCGCGGGGTCAGTCAGTCCTGTGCAGGGGCAGGGCGCGCCGGGTCGTTCAGTGGGAGGCCCTGTGGAACCGCTTGCACCATCTCCACGCCAATTCTCGTTTCATGTCTTTCTTCTCTGACGCATTGCCTATTCCAGCAGGTCAGAAACAGAGTCCAGCTTATTAATCACTGCACCCCCTGACCCTGGCTGAATGTTTTTCACACAGTAGCTCCTCCTCCAAAATTCAGTGACTACATCCATAAGCAGTGCAGACTGAGTTAGCCGATGTTGGTACAGCAATCCGCAGGATGTCTGTCGTGAAGCTGTTCAGTATCAATAAATGATGGCGTCTACTGCAGACCCTAGTGGGCTGCTACGTCTACGCACACTCAAAACAGAGTTAGAAGCTTCCACAGGTCACCACAGGTCACCATCGAAGCCAGTGAGAACCCTCTCTCAAAACGTTATCTATAAGCCTCCCCTCAAATCTGAGTTTATTGTACCAAGTGTTTTACAGGAAAATAATAAGACTGTTTTACAAGTGTGAGCACACATGCACAAACACAGATGCAAACTCTGTCTGCATTACAATTCTCTGAAAGATGACTTTCTCCATTTTTTGCATTGCTTCAAGTGACAGGAGGGAGATTCTATCTTTGGGGGGAGCTCTTTGTACTTAATACTTTGAACAGGTGTGTGCCCACTCTCCTCCATGAAGTGATGCTGCAGAAAGGTCCAGAAGAGCATTGATGTCATTGCCTCTCATGTTACAGGTGGCATAGGGGCCAGGCAGTCTAGCACCTGCTCGGCTACTAAATGGTTCTGCCCCACACTTCCTGTCCAGTCTTCTCCTTCTCCTGTTCACCAAACCAACGGGTGCCTCTCATCGGTGGAAATTAATGAGAGACCCTGTTGCAAGGAAGTAGCTTCCAGACTTCTAGCTCCCTTGTACTAAAGGCATGAGTTGGGGAGCATGTTGAGTTGAGAGATGGTCATCTCACTTCTCTGTTTTAACTGTTATTGTTGGGAATGGCATTAATAGATTTCCTAAGTTTGAATCACGTTTTCCTTCCTTGGGTAAAGATGGTCTTCTAAGGTATTGCTGTATTTTCTTTAAGATTCTAGTTGGACATTTCCACACCGTTTTTCTAAGTGGGGTGGCTTTGTCTGTGTTAGTCTTGTCTGGATCTAGGGCCAGAGGTAGCATGGAACAGACTGGTAATCACCTTTTTCTGTTCTGTGGAATGGTTTACGCTCCAGGCACCAGGTGCCCCTTAAAAATCTCAGGCACGCCTGCTAAAGCCGTGTGGGCCTGTTTTCTGGCGCGTTTCATGTTTTGTTTTGTTTCTATGTGTAGCCCTACGGGAGGAGAAGGGGACGACAAAGGACGAGACGGCTGGATGGCATCACCGACTCATTGGACATGAGTCTGAATAAACCCCAGGAGTTGCTGATGGACAGGGAGGCCTGGCGTGCTGCAGTCCATGAGGCCGCAAAGAGTCAGACACGACTGAGCGACTGAACTGAACTGAACTGGAGCCCTGCTATTATCTCTTGCTTTTTTTTTTTTTTTNACTCTCAGCTGCCTTGAGAGGCCACTGTGCTGTTCTGTGCAGGGGCGGGCCGCGCGGGGTCAGTCAGTCCTGTGCAGGGGCAGGGCGCGCCGGGTCGTTCAGTGGGAGGCCCTGTGGAACCGCTTGCACCATCTCCACGCCAATTCTCGTTTCATGTCTTTCTTCTCTGACGCATTGCCTATTCCAGCAGGTCAGAAACAGAGTCCAGCTTATTAATCACTGCACCCCCTGACCCTGGCTGAATGTTTTTCACACAGTAGCTCCTCCTCCAAAATTCAGTGACTACATCCATAAGCAGTGCAGACTGAGTTAGCCGATGTTGGTACAGCAATCCGCAGGATGTCTGTCGTGAAGCTGTTCAGTATCAATAAATGATGGCGTCTACTGCAGACCCTAGTGGGCTGCTACGTCTACGCACACTCAAAACAGAGTTAGAAGCTTCCACAGGTCACCACAGGTCACCATCGAAGCCAGTGAGAACCCTCTCTCAAAACGTTATCTATAAGCCTCCCCTCAAATCTGAGTTTATTGTACCAAGTGTTTTACAGGAAAATAATAAGACTGTTTTACAAGTGTGAGCACACATGCACAAACACAGATGCAAACTCTGTCTGCATTACAATTCTCTGAAAGATGACTTTCTCCATTTTTTGCATTGCTTCAAGTGACAGTAGGGAGATTCTATCTTTGGGGGGAGCTCTTTGTACTTAATACTTTGAACAGGTGTGTGCCCACTCTCCTCCATGAAGTGATGCTGCAGAAAGGTCCAGAAGAGCATTGATGTCATGGCCTCTCATGTTAGAGGTGGCATAGGGGCCAGGCAGTCTAGCACCTGCTCGGCTACTAAATGGTTCTGCCCCACACTTCCTGTCCAGTCTTCTCCTTCTCCTGTTCACCAAACCAACGGGTGCCTCTCATCGGTGGAAATTAATGAGAGACCCTGTTGCAAGGAAGTAGCTTCCAGACTTCTAGCTCCCTTGTACTAAAGGCATGAGTTGGGGAGCATGTTGAGTTGAGAGATGGTCATCTCACTTCTCTGTTTTAACTGTTATTGTTGGGAATGGCATTAATAGATTTCCTAAGTTTGAATCACGTTTTCCTTCCTTGGGTAAAGATGGTCTTCTAAGGTATTGCTGTATTTTCTTTAAGATTCTAGTTGGACATTTCCACACCGTTTTTCTAAGTGGGGTGGCTTTGTCTGTGTTAGTCTTGTCTGGATCTAGGGCCAGAGGTAGCATGGAACAGACTGGTAATCACCTTTTTCTGTTCTGTGGAATGGTTTACGCTCCAGGCACCAGGTGCCCCTTAAAAATCTCAGGCACGCCTGCTAAAGCCGTGTGGGCCTGTTTTCTGGCGCGTTTCATGTTTTGTTTTGTTTCTATGTGTAGCCCTACGGGAGGAGAAGGGGACGACAAAGGACGAGACGGCTGGATGGCATCACCGACTCATTGGACATGAGTCTGAATAAACCCCAGGAGTTGCTGATGGACAGGGAGGCCTGGCGTGCTGCAGTCCATGAGGCCGCAAAGAGTCAGACACGACTGAGCGACTGAACTGAACTGAACTGGAGCCCTGCTATTATCTCTTGCTTTTTTTTTTTTTCCCTCTATGGGTTGTTTTTCTTTTTAGAATTTTCCTCTCTGGGAGGTACACTTTAGTTCATCCGTTCTCAATTATTTCTAAATGGCTTTTAATTTTGTTTTTAATTTTCTTTTAAACTCAAGTTATCTAGAAAATTGTTTTTTAATTTGCAAGCGGGTGGATGGATTCTTTCTTAATGTGGCAGAAATATTATTCATCGATGCTGACTGCAATTTCCTACTTCTTCCTTGCTGTAGGAATCCATATTCTGTTCAGGGTAGCAACACGCCCAGCTCTAAGGCATGAACCATGATCTGTCTGAAGCATCTTGGACTCCTGCTTCCCGCTTGCCAGTTCCTTTCCGAGCCCCTCTTTGGGGCCAATTTGGGGCCAGAGTGGCCATGTGACCCCACCTGGCCCTTCTCAAAACTCTGAGGCTGGGAAGAGCAACACCTGGACACACAGCGCGCCTTCCTTTTTCATCTGTCTTCACTGTGCTGGATATCAGTTGCTGTGCAGGATTTTTCGAGTTACGGTGCACGGGTTTTTCACTGCAGCGGCTTCTCTTGCCGTGGCACACAGGCTGTAGGACGCGCAGGGTTCAGTCAGCGAGGCTCACGGGCCCGGCTGCACCACAGCATGTGAGAATCTAGTTCCCAGACCAGGCAGGGAACCCGTGTTCTCTGCACTGGCAGGCAGTCCCAACCACTGGACTACCAGGGAAGGCCTCGCAGTACAGCTTTGAAAGGGAAGCACGGGCCACAGGCTACGTCTGGCTCCAGCTCCTGGTTCCATCAACTAGGAGCTATGTCACTTTGGACACGTTACTGAAACTCTCTCTCGGCCTCAGCTTCTCCGTCTTTAAATGAGAAATAATGGTACCTACCTTATAGACTGACGTGAGTGTTTAAAGAGTAGAAAGTCTGAGGGCAAGAGGAGAAGGGGGCGGCAGAGGACGATCGCTAGATAGCATCCCCGACTCAATGCGTGTGAATGTGAGCAACCTCTGGGAGATGGTGGCAGACAGGGAAGCCTGGCGTGCTGCAGCCCATGGGGGTGCAGAGAGTCTCACATGGCTTAGGGAATGAAAAACAACAACAAAGAAATATGGGAGAGGCTTAGAATAATGATGGCACAAAGTAATTCAGACAAGTTAGTATTACTATGGAAAAGACCTGATGCTAGGAAAGAGTGAAAGCAAAGGAGAAGAGGGTGGCAGAGGATGAGATGCTTGAATGGCATCACTGACTCAATGGACATGAACTTGGGCAAAGTCTGGGAGGCTTGGTGTGTTGCAGTCCGTGGGGTCACAAAGAGTTGGACATGACTTAGCTGCTAAACAACAACAACACCATAATTATTATTATTATTATTATTATTATTANTATTGTAAAGTAAAATAAAGTAAAAAAAAAACAAAAAAAAAACAAAGGCAAAATCATGAACATATATTTGAATGTAGAAAATATGCAGATAGGAAGGAAAAGAGGTTCAACATCATTAACCACTTGAAAAATGCCAATTAGAACTTCAATGAATGACATGATTACATACCTTTTTCACAAAGGCAAAGAAAAAAAAAATGATAGTACAAAATGTTGGTGAGGATGCAGAAAAACCGGATTAAGTCACACATTGTGGTTGGGGGGTGTTAAATGATGTGCAGCCACTATGGAGACATATATGTATGACAGATTCTTAGAAAAGTAGTCAGGTACTTCCAAAACAACTGAGAAATTGCACCCTTGTACATTTTATCCGAGAGAAATAAAAAAATATATCCTCTCCACACCTGGAAACAACTTAAATGTCCTTTAATTAGTGAATGTTGAACTACATATTCAAATCATGAAATGCTACTCAGTAATAATTTGTAAAAAAGAACACTTTATACATGCAAGAACTTGGATGACTCAGAATTAATTTAAGTGGAAAAAGCCAGTTTCAAAATGAAAAAGTGAAAGTGGTAGTCACTCAGTCGTGTATGACTCTTTGTGACCCCATGGATTGTATCCAATCAGGCTCCTCTATCCATGGATTCTCCAGGCAAGAATACTGGAGTAGGTTGCCATTTAATTCTCCAGGGGAATCTTCCCAAGTCAGGGACTGAACCTGGGCCTCCCACAATGCAGGTGGATTCTTTACCATCTGAGCCACCAGGGAATATTTGGAAGAGAAGTTTCAAACTATTACTTACTAAATGATTCCATTTAACAACATGTACACCTGTGGCTGATTCATGTCAATGTATGGCAAAATCAATACAGTATTGTAAAGCAAAATAAAGTAAAAATAAANATATTTGGAAGAGAAGTTTCAAACTATTACTTACTAAATGATTCCATTTAACAACATGTACACCTGTGGCTGATTCATGTCAATGTATGGCAAAATCAATACAGTATTGTAAAGCAAAATAAAGTAAAAATAAAAATTAAAAAAAATTCTTGAAATGACAAAAGTATAAGATGGAGAACAGAGTAAGGTGACTGGTGGAGGGTGGGGGGGGTTCCGGCTCTGACTATAATATAGCACAAATAATTCTTGTGTTGGAACACTTCTGCATCCTGACCTTGGTGGTAATCATGAGAATGGACATATATGATGAGACTACATGAAACTAAACACATGCATGTAAACACCTTCACACACACACAGGCGGGAGTGCAGCTTAAATTAGTGAAATCAAAATAAGTTCTATGAATTACATGTCAGTTTATTTGTTGTAAAATTATAATGTAATTATATAAGAGGCCATCACTAGGGGAAACTGAGTGGAGGGAATATTTGATTTCTGTTATTTCCTATATGCAGATATGCAGATGATATCACTCTACTGGCAGAAAGTGAAGAGGAACTAAAGTGCCTCTTGATGAGGGAGAAAGAGGAGAGTGAAAAAGTTGACTTGAAACTCAATAAAAAAAAAAAAAAAAAATAACATCATGGCAACAGTGACAGATTTTATTTTGGGGGGCTTGAAAATCACTGTGGATGGTGACTTCAGCCACGAAATTAAAAGATGCTTGCTCCTTGGAAGGAAAGCTATGACAAACATAGACAGCATGTCACAAAGCAGAGACATCACTTTGCTGACAAAGGTCTGTAGAGTCAAAGCTATGGTTTTTCCCGGCAGTCATGTACAAATGTGAGAGTTGGTCCATAAAGAAGGCTGAGTGCCAAAGAATTGACGCTTTCAAATTATAGCATTGGAGAAGACTCTTGAGAGTCCCCTGGACTGCAAGGAGATCAAACCTGTCAGTCCCAAAGGAAATCAACCCTGAATGTTAGCTGGAAGGACTGATGCTCAAGCTCAATACTTTGGCCACCTGGTGCAAACAGTCAGTTTCTCATTGGAAAAGACCCTGATGCTGGGAAAGATTGAGGGCAGGAGGAGAAAGTGGAATCAGAGGATGAGATGGTTTAGTAGCATCACCAACTCAATAAACATGAATTTCAGCAAACTGAAGGAGATATTGAAGGACAGAGGAGACTGGTGGACTTCGGTCCATAGGGTCACAAAGAGTTGGACATGACTTAATGACTGAACAATAACACTTTCCTACAACTGCATTTGAATCTAATGCCAACTCCATGCAAAAGGAATTAAAAATAGATGGAAATTAAAATCATAGAAGTAAAAATCAGAGTACCTATTACACATATTATCATATGTCTGGTCTTTTCAAATGTTTAAAAAATGTTTTTAATATAATTTCCCTTCAGTTTTAATGTTAACAAAAATGTTTAATAAAAAAGCTATTTTTTCAACATGTTAGTGATAATGCTAGATAAAAATCCCACTACTGGGCATATACCCTGAGGAAGCCATAATTGCAAAAGACGTATGTACCCCAATGTTCATTGCAGAATGATTTATAATAGCTAGGGCATGGGAGTAACCTAGATGTGCACCACAATGAAATATTACTCAACTATGAAAAGGAATGAATTTGAGTCTGTTCTAATGAGTTGGACAAACCTAGAGCCTATTATACAAAGTAAATAAGTCAGAAGGAGAAAGACAAGTATTGTGTATTAATGCATATATATGGAATCTAGAAAGATGGTACTGATGAACCTATTTACAGGGCAGCAACTGGCATGCAGACACAGAGAGCAGACATTTGGACACAGTGGAGGAGAGAGAAGGTGGGATGATTTGAGAAAGTAGCATGGAAACGTTTACTATATATAAAGTAGATAGCCAGTGGGAATTTGCCGTACAACACAGGGAACCCAAAGCCAGTTCTCTGTGAAAACCTAGAAGGGTAGGATGGTAATGGAGGTGAGAGGGAGGTTTAAAAGGGAGGCACCTATGTATACTTATGGCTGATTCATGTTGATGTATAGCAAAAACCATCACAATATTGTAAAGTAGTTTGCCTCCAATTAAAAATTAAAAAAAAATTTTCAGTCTAAGACACATATTTTTCCAACTGTTCTTTTGAATTCTAAACATACTCTAGCTTGTTTCCCACTAGTTTATACAATTACACCATGATATCATTTCCATTGCACAATGTTAAATGATACAGTTTAACATAGCAATATGGAAATTACATAAAGCATCAAAATATTAGGTTCTTATGCATAGCAACATTTTTCTGTTTGCAGTATCACTTCCTTTTTCAAAAGAAACTATTAAAACAACAAAGTTGGAAACAAAAAAATGAAAATATATTCTAAATTAATATAATATTGCTAATAATATTCAGAATTTTAATTAATATGAATTTCAACATGGAAATGGACATTACAACATGGTCATTAAAACTTTTGAATTATTGAGGAAATGCCCATAAATCAGCTTTTAAATATGTCAATTTGCAATTAAAATTTACCTTCCATTTGTCACTCTACCCAAAGACTCTGCTTCCTTTAAAAAAAAAAAAATTATTTACTTTTGATTGTGATGGATTTTAGTTGCTGCACATGGTACCTTTAGTTGCAGTATGTGGGATCTAGTTCCCTGACCAGGGTTTGAATCCAGACTCCCTGCATTGGGAACATGAAGTCTTAACAACTGAACTACCAGGGAGATTTCAAGATGTTGCTTCTTATAATAAATGAAATTATATGTTGAATTCTGAAAGGTAGGGCCTCTTTGCAACCCAGTATCCAGGCCCTACTACAAATTCTGCATATGGTTGGCACGCTATTAGTATTTGTTGACGAANTGGGAACATGAAGTCTTAACAACTGAACTACCAGGGAGATTTCAAGATGTTGCTTCTTATAATAAATGAAATTATATGTTGAATTCTGAAAGGTAGGGCCTCTTTGCAACCCAGTATCCAGGCCCTACTACAAATTCTGCATATGGTTGGCACGCTATTAGTATTTGTTGACGAAGGAACAAGCAGATGTACATTCATCATTATTGGACATTTGAGATACTCTACTGTTTTTCCAAAAACTTTCTCCAATTTATTGAATGTGTTCTCAGCTCTTCATTGCATGGAATGCATGAAATTTCTCCCATGCATGTATGTTCTCCCATACATGAAATGTTCCTTTTACTTGAGGCTAAATTCAGTCTCACTTGTAAGCTGGTTCCGTTTTGTCATAGAGGAGATAAAGATGATTAAGCAATACCGTGTGTGTTTTGACTTACCATTTATTGTCAGTTAGATTGCTTTTAGTTACAACCAACAGAAAACCCAAATAGATAATCTTAAATGAAATAACTTTTTCAGTTGTTCAATTGAAAGTGCTAGATGTAGTTCAGAAGACAGACACGGTTTGATCTGGAATCTCATTCTCATGTACCTGCCTCCATGTAGATATTGGCTTCATGTTCAGTTTGGATTCTCATACCTGAAGATGTCTGAAGATTCTCATACCTGAAGAGAGCATTTACCTGAAGATTCTCATACCTGAAGAGAGCATTTACCTAAAGATTCTCATACCTGAAGAGAGCATTTACCTTCACTACAATGGAGCAAATTCCAAAGCTTGTGCTTATTGAGCCACTACTCATTCAGTGCTGTTATGTGTGAAATGATATGTAGCAATTAGGTTGGTTCTGGTTACGGAATTTAGAATGATAGTAAGGACGACCCTGTATGTGTGACAACAAAAGGACACAGACATAGACAANCAGTATCCATACATCTGTTCTCTACCTCTGTATCTTTATTTCTGCTTTGCAAATGTAGTGTTTTTCTAGATTCCACATATAAGAAATATTATACAATAATTTTTTTTTTCTCTTTTTGACTTTCTTCACTTGTATGACAGTCTCTGGGTCTATTCATGTCTCTGCAAATGATCCAATTTCATTCTTTTTTATGACTAATATTACATCATATATTCCACATCTTCTTTGTCCAATCTTCTACTGATAGACATTTAGGTTGCTTCCATATCCTGGCAATTGTAAATAGTGCTTCAATAAACACTGGTGTACATGTATCTTTTGGACTTATGGTTTTCTCTGAGTATGTGCCTAGGGGTAGGGTTGCTGGATCATATAGTAGTTTTATTTTTTTTAAGGAACCTCCATACTGTTCTTCATAGAATTGGCTATGTGTGTGTGAAAGTTGCTCAGCTGCATCCGACTCTTTGCAACCCCATGTATTACAGTCCATGGGATTGTCCAGGCCAGAATACTGGAGTGGGTAGCCATTCCCCTCTCCTAAGAATTGGCTATATCAATGCACATTCCCACCAACAGCGTAGAAAGATTCTCTTTGCTCCACAACCTCTCCAGGATTCATTGTTTGTGAATTTTTTGATGAAGGCCATTCTGACTGGTGTGAGGTGATACCTCATTGTAGCTTTGATTTGAATTTCTCAAATAATTAGTGATGCTGAGTATCTTTTCATGTTGGCCATCTGTATGTCTTCTTCGGAGAAATGTTTATTTAGGTCTTCTGCCTGTATGGACAATCTTAGAGACACTAACATAAATCAAAAGAATCAGCAATTCNTACCTCATTGTAGCTTTGATTTGAATTTCTCAAATAATTAGTGATGCTGAGTATCTTTTCATGTTGGCCATCTGTATGTCTTCTTCGGAGAAATGTTTATTTAGGTCTTCTGCCTGTATGGACAATCTTAGAGACACTAACATAAATCAAAAGAATCAGCAATTCCTAAGTACTATCTATCTATAATCTATCTATCTCTCATCTATCAATTATCTATACAGGCATACCCCAGAGATATTAAGCAGAATAAAGCAGAATTAAACAGAAAAAAGCAAACATAATAAAAGATTATTAATAAAATATTAAAACTAATAAAAATATTATTAAACAGAATAAAGCAAATATTGCAATAAAGTGTGTCACACAGATATTTTGGTTTCCCAATACATGTAAAAATTATGTTTATACTACACTGAAATCTGTTAGGTATACAATAGCTTTATGTCTAAAAGTACAATATACATACCTTAATTTTAAAGATACTTTATTGTTACAAAATGCTAACTGTCATTTGCATTTTTTTTAGTGGAGGATCTTGCCTCATGTATAGCTGCTGACTGATCAGGGTGCTTGATGCTGAAAGTAGGGGTGGCTTTGGAAGTTCCTTAAAAAAAAAGAGATAATAATGAAATCTGCCACATTGATTGACTTTTCCTTTCACAAATCATTCCTCTGTATCATGCAATGTTGTTTGGTAGTATTTTACCCATGGTAGACTCTTTTACAAGATTTTCAAACTCTCCTGCTGCTTTACCAACTAACTTTATGTCATATATTAAATCTTTTTGTGTCATTTCAACAATCTTTACAGCATCTTCATTAGATTCCATCTCAAGAAATTATTTTCATTGCTCATCACTAAGAAGCAACTCCTTATCCTTTACAGTTTAATCATGAAAGTGAAGCAATTCAGTCATATCTTCTGGCTCCAGTTAAAATTTAAATTCTCTTGCTATTTCCACCATATCTGCAGTTACTTCCTCCACTGAATCTTGAAGCCCTAAATGTTATCCAGAGGGACTGGAATCATCTTCTTCCAAACTCTTGTTAATGTTGATATTTTGACCTCTTTCCATGAATCACAGATGTCTTTAATGGCATCTAGAATGGTTAATCCTTTTTGGAAGATTTTCAATTGATTTCCCAGATCCATGAGAGGAACCACTGTCTATGGCAGGTATAGCTTTATGAAATATATTTGTTAAGTACTAAGAGTTGAAAATTGAAATGACTCCTTGATTCATGGGCTGCAAAATGGATGTTGTGTTAGTAGCAGTGACAAAAACAGCATTAATCCCTTTGAACATCTCCATCAGGATTCTTCAGTGACCAGTTGCACTGTCAACCAGAAGTTATATTTTGAAAGGAATAAATTTTTTTCTTGAGCAGCAGGCCTAAATACTGGGCTTAAAATATTCAGTAAACCATATTATAAACAGATGTGCTGTCATCCAGGCTTTATTGTTCAAGTGATAGGGCAGCAGCAGAGATTTAGCATAATTCTTAAGAGTCCTAGAATTTTGAATTGGCAAGTGAATGCTGGCTTCATCAGCTGCATTAGCCTCTAACAAGAGAGTCAGCCTGTCCTTTGAAGCTTTGAAGCCAAACACTGACTTCTCCTTTCTGCCTATGAAATGTTCTAGTGGTGTCTTCTTCCAGTGGAAGGTTGTTTTGTGTACATTGAAAAATCTGTTGTTTAAAGAAGTTAATTATCTCGGTTAAATCTTCTACTTGCTGAAGCTTCAACATACCCACTTGCTGCTTCCCCTTGCACTTTTATAAAGATGTCTTCTGTCCTTAAATATTATGAATCAAACTCTGCTAGCTTTAAACTTTTCTTTTGTAGTTTCTTCACCTCTCTCAGCCTTCACAGAATTGAAGAGAGTTAGGGTCTTGCTCTGGATTAAGTTTTGATTTAAGGGAATGTTATAACTGGTCTGATCTTCTATCCAAGTCACTAAAACTTTCTCCAAGTCCACAATTTAGCTTTCTTACCATTTGTATGTTCAGAGGAATAGCATTTCAAGTTTCCTTCAAGAATTTTTCCTCTGGATTCACAGCTTGGCTAACTATTTGGCACAAAAGGCCAAGTTTTCAGCCTACCTCAGCTTTCAACAAGACTTCCTATGCTTAATCATTTCCAGCATTTCATTTAAAGTGATAGACACATAACTATTCTTACTTAAACACTTAGAGTCCATTGCAGGGTAATGGACTTAATTAACTGACTTAATTTCAATATTATTGTGGCTCAGGAAATAGGGAGGCCTGAGGAGAGGGAGAGAAACTGGGGAACAGCTAGTCAGTGGAACACTCAGAATATGTACAACATTTATAAAGTTCACCATCTCGTATGGGTGTGGCTTGTCCCAAAACAATTTCAACAGTAATGTCAGATATCACTGATCACAAATCACCATAATATATATATATATAATAATAAAAGCTTTTGAAATATTGGAGGAATTAACAAATTATGATAAAGAGACACAAAACAAGCAAATGCTGTTGTAAAAATACCCAATTGACTTGCTTTACATAGAGATGCCACAAATCTTCAATTTTTGAAAAACAGAATATCTGCAGTGCAATAAAATGAAGCACAATAAAATGATGGATACATGAGGGAGTGAAAAAGTTTGCTTAAAACTTAACATTCAGAAAACTAAGATCATGGCATGCGGTCCCATCACTTCATGGGAAAAAGATGCGGAAACAGTGAAAACAGGGCTGACTTTGCTTTTCTGGACTCCAAAATCACTGCGGGTGGTGATTTAAGTCATCAAATTAAAAGATGCTTACTCCTTGGAAGGAAAGTTATGACCAACTTAGACAGCATATTAAAAAGCAGAGNAAATTTCCTGGACTATAGCTTCTGCCACTTCATGAATAATCAGGAAATAGTTTACATGCATTCCTCTTTCAACCCTACTATATTCACTTATCCAAAATGTGAAGGAAATAAATAGACTGGATTGGATACTCTCCAAAGTGTCTCTCCATCTATAGTTACAGGTTTTATTTCAGTATTTTTTTTTCTAATATGTAGAACATAATGTCCTTAAAAACAGGGTGTTCATGTTTCTCTAGGATCTCTACAGTATTAAACAATAATCTTTCAACTGTATTCCAAGGGAACTGTGAGATTTCTCTTCATAAAATGCCAGAAATAGAAGTGATTGAAAATCCAGCTCTGTTATTTGAGGAAAGAAACAAGGTGATTTAAATAGTTATTCATAATAAATACCAGCTTCTCAAAATAACATTGATAATTAAATCACAAAATGGTAAAAAATAATTTCATTCATATAATAAGATAAATCAAAGAATTAGTTTATTTATTCATTTAAACAATTTCTGTCAGTTAAACACCAAGCTCATGACAAAATCAAAGATTTTCCTGAATTCAAAAGTAATGTACATTTACAGCTCCTCAAGTGCAAATAGACTTCTGGCTTCTGAATGTCTTCACACTCTCTGCCGTTCCTGCCAAGTTGTGTTCTTTCTTGCATGCACCAGTCAGTAAATGGCCAGTTTAGTAGGTGAAAGTAACAGCTCTGTTAGGATAAAGGATTCTCCCTGCCAAGCCACAGTACTGGTTGATGATCTTCAGGAGAATGCAATTGTGAGATTATCATTCCTATGAAAAAGTGAGTGTATTTCTCATTATGGATCACTTCTGAATAATGAAATGCTAATATCACGTTTTTATTCTGGTTCATCTTGTAAAAAGTGTGATGACTATCCATTTAAAGTTAATTTTGGCTATTTTTCTTAGCACTTATTTTTCCCCTCAGCCTCGGGAAACTATATAAATTCCATTGCTTAGTAAATTTGCAGATGACATAAATTTCCCCATGACCTGGCTGCACCACTTTTTCAACAATATATAAATATTGTGAAAACATATATAAATATGTTTATAATATTTATAAGTTTTAATACAGATTGTACTGTGAGATCTTCAGAAGAACATACCTCATAAGATTTTCTCTGCTCATCCACATAAAAGATTCTGTTGAAGTTATAACTTAATTGACAATTATTTTGGTAAATTATGTGCCCCATTTCTTCTTCCATACCAACCACCTTAGAATCCCCATGTATTAATTTTCTAGGCCTGACATAGCAAAGTACCACAAACTGAGTGACTTAAAAAGAAGAAATTGATTTTCTCACAGCTCTGGAGGCTAGAAATGAGAAATCAAGGTGTCAGCAGAGTTCATTCCTTCTGAAAGATCTGAGTGAGAGAGTCGATTCCTAGTCAGATTGATAAGAAGTCCGGGGTCCCCAAGGAGGAGAAATGGGTCTGGGCTCTCAAAGTAGAGATAGGGGTCTGGAATTCTCAAGGACAAAGAAAGGACAAACTTTTTTTTTTCTTTGTCTACATTCCTTAGTCTTAGTCACATAAAACTTTTTTTTTTCCCCCTTAAGCCCTAAACTGATGATTATACAACTCAGTTGAAACTCTGTGAAGTGAAGAGAAGTGAAGTCACTCAGTCGTGTCCGACTCTTTGTGACCCCATGAACTGTAGCCAACCAAACTCCTTTGTCCATGGGATTCTCCAGGCAAGAATACTGGAATGGATTGCCCATTTCCTTCTCCAGGGGATCTTCCCAACCCAGGGATCGAACCCGGGTTTCCCTCATTGGAGGCAGACGCTTTAACCTCTGAGCCACCAGGGAAAGGATTATACAACAACAATGTATCCTGCTTGAGGACAGTTTCTCCTTCCTGAAAACCTTCCAACTAATCCTATTATCTTAGAATGTATATTATGGGAGTGGGTCTGGTAGGATCTTTCTGTTGTTAAATTCTAATCCTGTTATCCTAAAATATAAATTGTGGGAGTGGGTCTGGTAAAATTTTCACAAATTTGAGACATTCTTTTGATTTATTGTAATAAATAATAAAAAAGTATATAACTCCCTTGCTGACACAGGGCTCTGTGCCCCTTCTGATGTCTCTGTCAGAAGCTTTCTCTGTTTCTTTTCTCACTTTAATAAAACTCTGCTACACAAAAGCTCTTAAGTGATCAAGCCTGGTCCCTGGCCCCAAAGCTAAATTTATCTTCAGTGATCATGAATCTGACATGTTCACTGTAAGCTATCATGAAGAAGGGTCTGCTCCATGCTTCTCTACTAACTTCTGGTGATAGCTGACAATCCTTGGTGTTCTTGACTTGGAGATGCATCACTTCAATCTCTGCCACTGTCTTAATGTGGCCTTCTCCCCTTGTGTCTTTACACCTTCCTCTGCCTGTGTGTTTCTATGTCTTCATATAGCACCTTCCTCTTTCATAGTGACACCAGCCCTGGTGGTTCATTTGGAAAAAAAATCCACCTGCAATGTGGGAGACCTGGGTTCAATCCCTGGATTGGGAAGATGCCCTGGCAGAAGGCATGGAAACCCACTCCAGTGTTCTTGCCTAGAGAATCCCCATAGACAGAGGAGCCTGGCGGGCTACAGTCCATGAGGTCGCAAAGAGTTGGACACGCCTGACCAACTGAGCACAGCACAGCCATATAGGATCAGGGGCCCATTCTGCTACAGTCATCTTAACTGTAATTCAATTTAGTTCAGTCGCTCAGTCGTGTCTGACTCTGTGACCCCACGAATCGCAGTACGCCAGGCCTCCCTGTCCATCACCAACTCCCAGAGTTCACTCAAACTCACGTCCATCATGTCAGATATACCATCCAGCCATCTCATCCTCTGTCATCCCCTTCTCCTCCTGCTCCCAGTCTCTCCCAGCATCAGCGTCTAAGAGTTAACTCTTTGCATGAGGTGGCCAAAGTACTGGAGTTTCAGCTTTATCATCTTTCCTTCCAAAGAATACCAAGGACTGATCTCTTTGCAGTCCAAGGGACTCTTAAGAGCCTTCTCCAACACCACAGTTCAAACGCATCAATTCTTTGGTGCTCAGCTGTCTTCACAGTCCAATCTCACATCCATACATGACAACTGGAAAAACCATAGCCTTGACTAGANGGAAATCAAGCCTGAATATTCATTGGAAGGACTGATGCTGAAGTTGAAGCTCCAATACTTTGGCCACCTGATGTGAAGAGCTGACTCACTGGAAAAAGACCCTGATGCTGGGAAAGACTGAAGGCAAGAGAATTGCAGGGGACTTCCATGGTGGCTCAGACCGTAAAGAATGCATGCAGTGCAAGAAACGCTGGTTTAATCCTGGGTTCAGGAAGATCCCCTAGAGAAGGGAATTGCTACCCACTCCAGTACTCTTGGAGAAGGCAGTGGCACCCCACTCCAGTACTCTTGACTGGAAAATCCCATGGACAGAAGAGCCTGGTAGGCTGCAGTTCATGGGGTCGCTAAGAGTTGGACACGACTGAGCAACTTCACTTTCACTTTTCACTTTCATGCACTGAAGAAGGAAACGGCAACCCACTCCATTGTTCTTGCGTGAAGAATCCCAGGGATGGGGAGTCTGGTGGGCTGCTGTCTTTGGGGTCGCACAGATTCAGACACAACTGAAGCAACTTAGCAGCAGCAGCAGCAGTAGCAGCAGCCAGTACTCTTGTCTGAGAATCCCATGGACAGAGGAGCCTGGCAAGCTACAGTCCATAGGATCGCAAAGAGTCAGACACAACTGAGCAACTTTCACTTCTGGGTTCGTATCCCATCCTTGGCTTCCCTCATAGCTCTGATGGTAAAGAATCTATCTGCAGTGAAAGAGACCTAGGTGTGACCCTTGGGTGGGGGAAGATCCCCTGGAGAAGAGAATGGCAACCCACTCCAATATTCTTGCTGGAGAATCCCATGGACAGAGGAGCCTGGTGGGCTACAGTCCATGGGGTCACAAAGAGTCAGACACAACTGAGCAACTAACATTTTCACACTCTCAAGAGAAGGGGGGTGACAGAGGATGAGATGGTTGGATGTCATCACTAACTCATGGAAATGAGTCTGAGCAAACTACGGGAGACAGTGAAGGACAGGGAAGCCTGGCGTGCTGCAGTCCATGGTGTCACAAAGAGTCGGAACTGATTTAGCGACTGAGCAACAAGAAGGCAATTGATTAAGAGCACAGTCATGGTAGCCAGACCATGTGGCTCTGTAATTTGCCAAGTTATACAATTTAGTATTACTTAAATTCCCTGTGCCCATTGTTAAGTTCAGTTCAGTAGCTCAGTCATGTCCGACTCTTTGCGACCCCATGAACTGCAGCATGCCAGGCCTCCCTGTCCATCACCAACTCCCGGAATTCACTCCAACTCACATCCATCGAGTCAGTGATGCCATCCAGCCATCTCATTCTCTGTCGTCCCCTTCTCCTCGTGCCCCCAATCTCTCCCAGCATCAGAGTCTTTTCCAATGCATCAACTCTTCCCATGAGGTGGCCAAAGTATAAAATAGGAAAAATAAGATAAAATACACTAACAGGATAATTTAGTGACTGTATATAAAGTACTAAGAATAGTACTTGGCACTTAGTATTAGATATATTAGCTATTATTATTATATTCTGTTGGCTGATTATAGTTTAAGAATCATAAACTACAAACCAAATAAATAGTTTTTTATACTGAACGTATTTTGCTGTTGAAGGGGAGTAGTAGGCAAGGGGAAGTTCTGACACACTGAAGTTCAAATTTGCCTGGAGCCCTGCAGAGTGTAGTAACTTCAGGATCAAAGAAGCATTTCAGAAAAGTTGGTAGGAAGGTCAAAGGTGAGGTGGCCAAGATGGAGAAGGAAGATCCTGAACTTATTTCCTCTAAACAAACATATCAAAATTGCAACTATTTACAGAGCAATTACTTATGAGAACAACCTAAAAACTAGCAGAAAAGACTGTCAACAACTAAATACATAAAGAAGGAACCACAAAGAAACAGGAAGGAGGGGTAGAGATATGGGAGTATACTCCCACACACTTTGGTAGGCAACATACAAATGGGAGAATTATCACAAATGCAGAGGTTCTCCTCAAGGAGCAAAGGGTCTGAGCCCATATTGGACTCCCTTGCCTGGGGGTCTTGCACTGGGAAGATGAGTCCCCAGACATCTGGCTTTGAAGGGTAATGGGGCTTGTGCTTGTGTACAGGAGAGCTGGAAAGCTGCAGGAAGCACAGACTCCACTCTTAAAGGGATTATGCAAAGTTTCACATGCTCTGAGTCCTGGACTTTTGTTTGGTTGGAGATTTTTAAAATTACTGATTCAATTTTGTTACTGATACTTGGTCAGTTCATATTTTCTTTCTGGTTTTCAGTCTTGGAATAGTATATGTTTCCAAAAATTTATCCACTTATAAATAGTCTATTTTATTATGCATAATTATTCACAGTAATCTCTTATATAAGATTCTTTTTATTTCTGTGGTATTATTTGAAACTTCTTCTCTTTTATTTCAATTTTATTGATTTGGACCCTCTCTTTTTTAATGAATCTGACTAAATGTTTATCAGATTTGTGTATCTTGTCAAAGAGTCAGCTTTTAGTTTCACTGATCCTTTCTATTGTTTTATTTTATTTATTTCTGCTTGGATCTTTATGTTTTATTTCCTTTTACTAACTTTGGTTTTTGTTTGCTATTCTTTCTCTAGTGGCTTTAGGTATAAAGTTAGGTTATTTAAGATTTTTCTTACTTCCTCAGGTAAGCTTGTATTGTATAAACTTCCCTCTTAGAACTGCTTTTGCTGTGTCCCATAGATTTTAGATAATTGTGTTTTTGCTTTCCTTCATCTCCAGATATATTTTTATTCTTTGATTTTTTTCAGTGATCCATCAGTTATTTAGTAGCATATTGTTCAGTCTCCACATGTTTGTGTTTTTTTCAGGTGATTTCCAGGGACACAGTGTTGTGGTTGGAAAAGATACTTGATGTGATTTCAGTCTTAAATTCACTAAGTTTTGTTTTGTGGACTAGCTTGTGATACTCAGTGTGTGCATCTGGGAAAAAACATATATATTCAGCTTCTTTTGGATGAAATGTTCTCTATATATCTATTAAGTCTATCTGAGCTAATGTGTCACTTAAAGCCAATATTTCCATATTGATTTTCTTTCTGGATAACCTATTGATGTAAACGGAGTGTTAAAATCTCCTACTATTACTATGAGTCTGGCTGAAGGTTTATCAGTTTACCTTTTCAAAAAAACAACTTTTCCCTTCCTTCCTTTATATTTGTCACTTTCTCTCTTTATATTATTTAATCTTTGTTTTATGTATTAAATGGTCCTATGTTAGTGCATATACACTTACAATTATCATATCTTTTTGGATTGATCCCTTAAAATTATTATATATTATTGAATTGGAAAGGTCTTCCTACAAATGATAAATAACTCAGAAACTTTTAAGAAAAGTGCTGTATATTTTTCTTTCTAAAAAAATTTCTAGGGAGCAAAAAAAAAAAAAAAAAAACTGTGCCACCATTCCAAAAGACCCATAAATAACTCAGTCTATTTCAGAAGAAGCTGATTTCCCTGCACTGCCTCGACTGTCACCCTGAGTATCAACTCACACCACCTAGGCACATGTGACAGCCCTGTCGGAAAGCTGCCAGGGAAAGTCACACATCCCTGTGTCAACTCGACAGGAAGCCTGACACTGCTGCTACAGCATGGGAGGAAAGCAGACGTGCATGTCTCCACTCAAGACGAGGCCNAAAAAAAAAAAAAAAAAAACAACTATTAAACGAAGTCAAAAGACCAAGGAAAACACTGGATGTTTAACCAATTGAAAACTGAATGTAGTTATTTCAATGGGTTGAGGAAGGGCTATGGTAAATTTTTGATGCTTATATTAAATACCTTAAAAAAAACTACTTTCATAATTAGAAAAAAAAAGGTAAAAATATAAGAACAAAACGCTGACATCCAAACACTTGTAACAATTTCTGCAGATGGACACTACTTAATTTGGAGAATTATTTCTTACTTAGGTTAACACATCCTTCTCTAAAAGACTATCTACAGAAAAGGCATCCTTCTATATATAAATTGCTTTTGGTAGGGCTACATTGGATTTGCTACCAACATTGAGGTCCCAAAGATGATTATTTCCATTGAATACACAGAATTGGGATGGAGTACACATAAAAAATGATCAAATATAAGAAAGAAAGGTTATATACTATACGTAAGTCCTATCTGGTGAGTGCTCATCTCTGCACATACACATAGCTGGCAACTTCCTTTTATTAAGTTCATCCTTCTAGAAATTATTTTTGTGCACACACAGTCAACATAAAAGTCAACATATATATGTATATATATGTGTGTGTATATATGTATATATATATATATATATGTAAGTTATACATCTTCCCCAATGGCTCAGATAGTAAAGAATCTGCCTGAAATGTAGGAGACTCAGGTTCATCCCTGGATTGGGAAGATCCCCTAGAGAAGGAAATGGCAACCCACTCGAATATTCTTGCCTGGAGAATTCCATGGACAGAGCCTGGTGGGCTAGAGTCCATGGGGTCACAAAGAGTCGGACACAAACTGAGTGACTAACACACACGCATGCACGCATGTATCTCATACATATATACACACACATAATTTTACCCCTTTTGCTTTTTCACAAAAAAATAGCTAACTCTACAAAATTTCTGCAATTTTCCATTTTATTCAGTTCAGTTCAGTCGCTCAGTCGTGTCCGACTCTCTGTGACCCCGTGAATCGCAGTCCCCCCAGGCCTCCCTGCCCATTACCCACTCCCGGAGTTCACTCAGACTCGCATCCATCAAGTCGGTGATGCCATCCAGCCATCTCATCCTCTGTCGTCCCCTTTTCCTCCTGCCCCAAATCCCTCCCAGNCATTGAAAGGACTGATGTTGAAGCTGAAACTCTAATATTTTGCCCACCTGATGTGAAAAACTGACTCATTTGAAAAGACTCTGATGCTGGGAGGGACTGGGGGCAGGAGGAGAAGGGGACGACAGAGGATGAGATGGTTGGATAACATCACCAACTCAATGGACATGGATTTGGGTGAACTCCGGGAGTTGGTGATGGACAGGGAGGCCTGGCATGCTGCGTTTCATGGGGTCACAAAGAGTCAGATACGACTGAGCGACTGAACTGACTGACCTACTTATCTTCCAAAGTGAAACTTATGAGTACTCTGAGGATGATACAGATTGATTCAACTGTCCAGGGACTCTGAAAACCTGCTATCCTGTCTGAAAAGCCCCACTTTAGTAGGAGCACACAGAGCCAAAACCAGGGGTCAGTAGGGAAAACTCCATCAAAACATAGGAACAATCTTAACTCCAAAATTGGGAAAGTTCATTCTGGGAAGATAAAATAATTACATCTAAAGCAACTTTAATTTGTAGTTTCCTTGTCTGTTCACCTTCTTTCTAATTTCTGAAATTTATCTCAGAGTATTATTGTTTATTTGGCCAAAATCACAGTATTATGTGAGTGGGTGAAACAAACAGGATGATATCATACTCTTATGATTACTCCTTTGATGAAAACCAGTACTGGGACCCCTGACAATGCTTCTCTGATGTCAATTATAGTCAAGATAAATGACAAATATAATATCTACTATTTATTGAGGGCTGTATTCCACACATATTTCTATACACTTTATTATTATTGGGGAGAAGTTTTTATATTAAGATCTCTGCAGAAGGAAAGACTTATGTTTGAATGCTCCTTCTGGTGGAAGCTTAACATTCTAAGCTTTTATTTTCATAGGGAGACTGTACCAGCACATATTTCATTGCCTTGTGATGATATTTAAATGGAAAAAGAATATATACATAGAGCATAATATATATTTATGGAGACCTCAACACATACCAGATATGCATAATAATAAATGTTTATTATTCATTAGTGTCAGATAGGAAGCCAGGTCTTGCATAATTATGTTATTTGTTTATTGTCACAAAGATAAAAGATAATATGGTTTAAATTTTGTCTCTCTGACTTCAGAATCCTCATTGTTAAATATTGTGCCTTTATTTTGCAGTTCTCTTTATTAATACAGTGATTTTTCTATTATATGTTAAAAGTCATAGTATGTGGAAAAGACAATTGAATGTATACAGCTTAGATGCCTAGTTTATACATGATGCTATAGCCAGAGACTATTCAGCTCCATGTCAAATATCACAGAATTTGTCAATGGTCCAGTTGAGACTAGAGTTAGTACTCTTTATCCCCAAGCCAAAGCTTTAAAATGACTTTAAATGGAAAGAATCAGGAGAAAGTATATAACATAAATGTAGTTTTTAAATCATCATAATTAAAATGAAAATGAATACCAATAACTCATCACCAAACTTTAGAAACAGAATATGTTCAATAATATTGAAATTTATCACTTCCTTTCATGAAAAAGGTCATCATTATTCTGAATTTTCCAAATTCTCTGTCTTAAAAAGCATTTATCATGTATAAATGATTCATCTACTTATTGTTTAGTTTGTATGCTTTTCAACCTTATAAAATTTATCAAACTACTCCAAGTATTTACATGAGACCAGATATGTTACCCCTATTATATAGAACATGAAATATATAAAGAAAAAGCTTATTAAAGAAGTTCTCTGTAACTGATATTCCTTAGCTGGACTTGTCACTCCCTGAATGTCATTAAAGTGCATGAATCAGTCAGAAAGAGAAGACTGAGACAGAATATGTTTTTATAGCAAGGAAGACAAATGTATCTCTTTAGGTATGGCAGCCTACTTTATGGAAAGATACTACTGCTTATGGGAAATAACAATGAATACCAACTAAATGACAAAAGGGCCCTTGAGTGAAAAGTGAAAGACTATTTAAAATAAAATAATAGGCAGTAGGAATACTTTTATCTCAATTTTGGCTTGATCAAGAAAGACAAATTATTAAAGCCATTAAAATCTCTGTGGTAATACACTGGAACAAGAGTAGAATCACACTTTCAGACAAAGTGTAACCCCCATAATATCTTCATTTCCCACTTAACCTTTATGTTTTTTATTTTTTTATTTTTCAGGGTTCACGAAACAATTTATTTATTTATTTATTTTTTAATTTGACTTTACAATACTCTATTGGGTTTGCCATACATCGACATGGATCCACCACAGGTGTACACAAGCTCCCAGTCCCGAATCCCCCTCCCACCTCCCACCCCACAACGTCTCTCTGGATCATCCCCGTACACCAGCCCCAAGCATCCTGCATCCTGTATCAAACATAGACTGGTGATTTGTTTCTTACATAATAGTAATCTTTAGATTTATCCATACATCCCATTATCAAATCCTTTGCTTTATCTTATATTAATTTGCATATTTCTTTATTTTGCCAACATTGTTTATTCATTTTATGTGATCAGTTAACAAAATAATATGAATATTTTCTATATCAAATCAAAACTGCAAAAGATATGCAAAAATAACATCACTATTAAAAACTTGTTTCATCTCTGCAAACACCTTTAGCTTCACATAGAGGAAGCCCTGATCAGGGTCAACTGGAAAACATCATGAATACATACACATTACTCTGAGTCCTGCCTAGGCTACTTTATTTCCATCCACATATGTTTTACTAATTATTCAAAACCTAAGTCCAAGCACTGCCTTCTCTGGAAAGCTCACCTGATCTCAAAATCAGAGAAGGAATCCTTTCCTCTGTGTATCCATATCACCCATTCATGAGCTCTACTTATTTTGGACTTAGTTGCCTGTAATAGCTTTGCAGATGGGCACTATGT
Source organism: Neotragus pygmaeus (assembly GCA_006410875.1). Classification (NCBI taxonomy): domain Eukaryota; kingdom Metazoa; phylum Chordata; class Mammalia; order Artiodactyla; family Bovidae; genus Neotragus; species Neotragus pygmaeus. The sequence goes on along the minus strand of SJYV01012262.1, from coordinate 100,460 downwards.
CTTACTCATCCATTCTCAGCATGAAGCAAACCATTGGGTAGATGAAAACACAATTGAGGACTGAAGGAATGAACCAATGGAAACAGATTTTTAGGCATCACCAAGAGAGGAGATTCTATAAACAGTGACCATATATTTTCTTTTTCTTGTCTTTTTTAAAATTTCTAATAATCCAAATGCTTCTTAGTAGTTTGGGTTATCAGTTTTTTAAAAAATTAGAGCCTACTTCATGAATTTGCTTTGTGACCAGTATCTTCAAATAGGGCATACATTGTACAAATATCCAAGCCTTTCTTTGAATTTAGCAACAATGCTTTTATGATATGAGCTATACTTAACTCATATTATCTTGTGTGACTATTAACTTATCTTGCTATCCTGTGCCTACAATTGGCATGACTCATGGACAATATGGTAAAAGTTTAACATAATTTGAATAGAAACAAAATCAATATAAAGGGACATGGAGGCTCTCCACTATGAGACGACGATTGCATGACAGTATAAGCTTGATATTTTAACGTTTGTGCATATTAAATTGGGAGGAGGGACTGCTATTAGATTCATTTTTACCCTGTCAAAATTTAACCTCTTTATACAAAACACAGCATTGTGTTACCTACATTTCAATTAAAAGTCTCCTTTTATAATCACATCCCTAACCTTAAATGTGTGAAATAATTATGCACATAAGTGACTTTTATAAAGAATAAAAAATGCTTTACAGATCAGGAAATACAAGTTTAATCATAATCTTACTTATTTTGAAGTAAAAAAACATTATTTTAATTTAAAATAAAGGCATTCCATTGAATGCTAAATGATTGGCATTATGCAAATTAGATCTAGACAAGTATAATAGTGCTTCACACAGGTGTGCTATATTTCAAAACTACCATCATAATAATCTGCTCAATTCATATTTGATGAGCATAGAAAACTGTATTGTAAGCTTGCCATGCTTCAAGATTTGTCTCTAGAAAGCCGTCTTTAAAGCATTTCTGTGTTGCAAATTAGTTATAATGAAAGCACCCTTATGAAGTTGTTATTTTCAATGAATTTTATATGCTTTGCAGAGTGGTTTTTACAGAAATTTTTATGTTTTTAAGCATCATCACCAGACATATATTCTGATTGCCCAGGAATAAATGAAACAAATAGTAGAGTCAACTACCTTTGGAATAGAATTGCAGTTAGATACAGACAAAAGTGGCATATAGTTCATAGTGCTTGTGGAGATTTTGCTAGTATAAAAATATTCTTAATAATAATGATAACTAAAATATTGAAAGCATACTGCATGTTATAGGCACTGTGATAAGACAAAATAGGCCTGAATTTTGTTTAGCCTTTTAAAATTTACTTAGAAGCTATTTGTGTCTTTTTTCACTAATAATACATACCAACACTGTACATTTTGGAGATAGATGATAGATAGTCTCATTTTTCCTTATGAAAATACTTAAATTTCTTAGGGTGAGAAATATACACTTATTCTAATATATTGATCATCATTATAACAAACATACTAGATATACACTATGGGAATAAATTGTTCAAACTATTCTGCACGTGGCTTCTCCAACAACTAACTTAGGATTCTTTATATGGTCACTGAGTTACAAAAGGACAAGTGTCAATGCATGAGGTGATCAAGCCTCTACCTCTGTCACATTTTCCAATGTCCATTTGATACAATGATGGTGTAATACATTAGAATAAGTCAAACATACTAGATATACATTATGGAAATGAATTGTTCTCATATAATTCAAAACAAGCTAAATGACCAAGCTTAGATTCACTATGAGAAGAGTCTGCATAATGGTCAGGATAAACATGAAATATAATTTTCATGGTGGTGGCTTAGTCACTAAGTCATGTCTGACTCTTATGACCCCATGGACTGCAGCCTGCCAAGCTCCTCTGTCCATGGTATTCTCCAGGCAAGAATACTGGAGTTGGTTGCCATTTTCTTCTCCAGGGGATCTTCCCAACTCAGGAATCAAATCTGAGTCTCCTGTATTTCAAGCATATTCTTTACCCACTGAGCTATGAAAGAAGCCATTTTCATGACTGGATATTAATGTAATAACCTACAATACAATGTAACTCTAATGATCCATATCGTTACTTTATTTAGCCCCTTCTAAGATATCCTAAATCTCAAATAGTAAAGCATATAATCTAAACTCCATAATCTTGGGATTTGGACTATATCAGGATGCAGATGAAATTTCTTAATATAACTCCTTGAGTATTTCTCCTCTTTATACACAGTCTTTAGAATTAAAACAAAAATATGTCTATTTCAGGCAAAATTAAGATGAGGACAAGATAATGGATTTTTACTTTTCTATTTTAAAACTGGAAGTTATGGAAAGCACATAGGAACATGATCATAGCAATTTAAAAATTCAGCCAGGAGAGAACAATATGGCAAAGGAGTAGGTGGATGTCGAGTACATCTCTTTCCATGGATACATCAGGAATACACCTTCATACACAGAAGTGCATGCAGAACACCAGCTGAGAGTGGACAGGAGTACATGACTAGTGAAAAAGAATATATGACTCAGTCATGTCCGACTCTTTGCAACCCCATGAATTGCAGNATACACTGGAACAAGAGTAGAATCACACTTTCAGACAAAGTGTAACCCCCATAATATCTTCATTTCCCACTTAACCTTTATGTTTTTTATTTTTTTATTTTTCAGGGTTCACGAAACAATTTATTTATTTATTTATTTTTTAATTTGACTTTACAATACTCTATTGGGTTTGCCATACATCGACATGGATCCACCACAGGTGTACACAAGCTCCCAGTCCCGAATCCCCCTCCCACCTCCCACCCCACAACGTCTCTCTGGATCATCCCCGTACACCAGCCCCAAGCATCCTGCATCCTGTATCAAACATAGACTGGTGATTTGTTTCTTACATAATAGTAATCTTTAGATTTATCCATACATCCCATTATCAAATCCTTTGCTTTATCTTATATTAATTTGCATATTTCTTTATTTTGCCAACATTGTTTATTCATTTTATGTGATCAGTTAACAAAATAATATGAATATTTTCTATATCAAATCAAAACTGCAAAAGATATGCAAAAATAACATCACTATTAAAAACTTGTTTCATCTCTGCAAACACCTTTAGCTTCACATAGAGGAAGCCCTGATCAGGGTCAACTGGAAAACATCATGAATACATACACATTACTCTGAGTCCTGCCTAGGCTACTTTATTTCCATCCACATATGTTTTACTAATTATTCAAAACCTAAGTCCAAGCACTGCCTTCTCTGGAAAGCTCACCTGATCTCAAAATCAGAGAAGGAATCCTTTCCTCTGTGTATCCATATCACCCATTCATGAGCTCTACTTATTTTGGACTGAGTTGCCTGTAATAGCTTTGCAGATGGGCACTATGTCTTACTCATCCATTCTCAGCATGAAGCAAACCATTGGGTAGATGAAAACACAATTGAGGACTGAAGGAATGAACCAATGGAAACAGATTTTTAGGCATCACCAAGAGAGGAGATTCTATAAACAGTGACCATATATTTTCTTTTTCTTGTCTTTTTTAAAATTTCTAATAATCCAAATGCTTCTTAGTAGTTTGGGTTATCAGTTTTTTAAAAAATTAGAGCCTACTTCATGAATTTGCTTTGTGACCAGTATCTTCAAATAGGGCATACATTGTACAAATATCCAAGCCTTTCTTTGAATTTAGCAACAATGCTTTTATGATATGAGCTATACTTAACTCATATTATCTTGTGTGACTATTAACTTATCTTGCTATCCTGTGCCTACAATTGGCATGACTCATGGACAATATGGTAAAAGTTTAACATAATTTGAATAGAAACAAAATCAATATAAAGGGACATGGAGGCTCTCCACTATGAGACGACGATTGCATGACAGTATAAGCTTGATATTTTAACGTTTGTGCATATTAAATTGGGAGGAGGGACTGCTATTAGATTCATTTTTACCCTGTCAAAATTTAACCTCTTTATACAAAACACAGCATTGTGTTACCTACATTTCAATTAAAAGTCTCCTTTTATAATCACATCCCTAACCTTAAATGTGTGAAATAATTATGCACATAAGTGACTTTTATAAAGAATAAAAAATGCTTTACAGATCAGGAAATACAAGTTTAATCATAATCTTACTTATTTTGAAGTAAAAAAACATTATTTTAATTTAAAATAAAGGCATTCCATTGAATGCTAAATGATTGGCATTATGCAAATTAGATCTAGACAAGTATAATAGTGCTTCACACAGGTGTGCTATATTTCAAAACTACCATCATAATAATCTGCTCAATTCATATTTGATGAGCATAGAAAACTGTATTGTAAGCTTGCCATGCTTCAAGATTTGTCTCTAGAAAGCCGTCTTTAAAGCATTTCTGTGTTGCAAATTAGTTATAATGAAAGCACCCTTATGAAGTTGTTATTTTCAATGAATTTTATATGCTTTGCAGAGTGGTTTTTACAGAAATTTTTATGTTTTTAAGCATCATCACCAGACATATATTCTGATTGCCCAGGAATAAATGAAACAAATAGTAGAGTCAACTACCTTTGGAATAGAATTGCAGTTAGATACAGACAAAAGTGGCATATAGTTCATAGTGCTTGTGGAGATTTTGCTAGTATAAAAATATTCTTAATAATAATGATAACTAAAATATTGAAAGCATACTGCATGTTATAGGCACTGTGATAAGACAAAATAGGCCTGAATTTTGTTTAGCCTTTTAAAATTTACTTAGAAGCTATTTGTGTCTTTTTTCACTAATAATACATACCAACACTGTACATTTTGGAGATAGATGATAGATAGTCTCATTTTTCCTTATGAAAATACTTAAATTTCTTAGGGTGAGAAATATACACTTATTCTAATATATTGATCATCATTATAACAAACATACTAGATATACACTATGGGAATAAATTGTTCAAACTATTCTGCACGTGGCTTCTCCAACAACTAACTTAGGATTCTTTATATGGTCACTGAGTTACAAAAGGACAAGTGTCAATGCATGAGGTGATCAAGCCTCTACCTCTGTCACATTTTCCAATGTCCATTTGATACAATGATGGTGTAATACATTAGAATAAGTCAAACATACTAGATATACATTATGGAAATGAATTGTTCTCATATAATTCAAAACAAGCTAAATGACCAAGCTTAGATTCACTATGAGAAGAGTCTGCATAATGGTCAGGATAAACATGAAATATAATTTTCATGGTGGTGGCTTAGTCACTAAGTCATGTCTGACTCTTATGACCCCATGGACTGCAGCCTGCCAAGCTCCTCTGTCCATGGTATTCTCCAGGCAAGAATACTGGAGTTGGTTGCCATTTTCTTCTCCAGGGGATCTTCCCAACTCAGGAATCAAATCTGAGTCTCCTGTATTTCAAGCATATTCTTTACCCACTGAGCTATGAAAGAAGCCATTTTCATGACTGGATATTAATGTAATAACCTACAATACAATGTAACTCTAATGATCCATATCGTTACTTTATTTAGCCCCTTCTAAGATATCCTAAATCTCAAATAGTAAAGCATATAATCTAAACTCCATAATCTTGGGATTTGGACTATATCAGGATGCAGATGAAATTTCTTAATATAACTCCTTGAGTATTTCTCCTCTTTATACACAGTCTTTAGAATTAAAACAAAAATATGTCTATTTCAGGCAAAATTAAGATGAGGACAAGATAATGGATTTTTACTTTTCTATTTTAAAACTGGAAGTTATGGAAAGCACATAGGAACATGATCATAGCAATTTAAAAATTCAGCCAGGAGAGAACAATATGGCAAAGGAGTAGGTGGATGTCGAGTACATCTCTTTCCATGGATACATCAGGAATACACCTTCATACACAGAAGTGCATGCAGAACACCAGCTGAGAGTGGACAGGAGTACATGACTAGTGAAAAAGAATATATGACTCAGTCATGTCCGACTCTTTGCAACCCCATGAATTGCAGTATGCCAGGCCTCCCTGTCCATCACTATCTCCTGGAGTTCACTCAAACTCATGTCCATGGAGTCAGTGATGCCATCCAGCCATCTCATCCTCTGTTGTCTCCTTCTCCTCCTGATGATGTCCCAGCATCAGAGTCTTTTCCAATGAGTCAACTCTTCATATGAGGTGGCCAAAGTACTGGAGTTTCAGCTTTAGCATCATTCCTTCCAAAGAAATCTCAGGACTGATCTCTTTTAGAATGGACTAGTTGGATCTCCTTGTAGTCCAAGGGACTCTCAAAAGAATATATAGACCCATGCAAGACTCGAGATCAAGCCCCGAGGCTCTGGAGTTGGAGCACTGACTCCAAGATCCTAGGCTACCAGAGAACTAACCCTAGGGAGTGTGAAATAGTGAGAACTCACACAGGGAAACCACTGAATACAAGATCTGACATCACCCAACCACCAGTAGCACCCTGTGCAGGACACCTTATCTAAACAACAAACAAAACAAAAAAATAAATCCAATTATAAGCAGACAGGATTACCACCTCACTCAGTCTTGCCCATCAGAGGAAAAACAAACAAACAAAATCTCAGCACAAATCTCACCCTATATGAAGCTCACCCAAACCACTGGACCAACCTTAGGAGGGCAGAAACCAAAGGGAAGAAAGAATGCAACTTTGCTTGAAACCTGGGAAAAAGAGACCTCAAACACAGTAACTTAAAAAAAAATAATAATGAAAAGGCAGATAAATGCTGCACAAATGAAAAAACAAACTAGAAACACAGAAGTCTACATGAAAGAAGAAGAAATAGGCAATCTACTTGAAAAAAAAGTCAGAATAATGATAGTAAAGATGGTCAAAAATCTTGGAAACAATTTAAAAATTGAAATTGTACAAGCATCTTCAGTTACCATAGTGCTAGAGACTAGATATCAATTACAAGAAAAAACTATAAGAAACATGGTCACACGTAGATTAAGCAACACGTTTCTAAGTAACCAACAGGTTACTGAAGAAATCAAAAGAAAAAATAAAAAAATTGTAGAAACAAATGACAATGAAAACTCAAAACCTATGGGATGCAGCAAAAGAAGTTCTAAGAGGGAAATTTATAACAATACAATCCTACCTCAGGAAACAAGAAAAACATCAAACAGACTAACTTTACACCTAAAACAACTGGAAAAAGGGGAACAAAACCCCCCAAAATTAGTAGAAGGAAAGAAATCATAAAGATCTGAGCAACAACGATGAAAAAGAAGTGAAAGAAACAATAGTAAAGATTAATAAAGCTAAAAAGTGGTTCTTTGAGAAGATAAACAAAATTGACAAACCTTTAGCCAGATTCATCAAGAAAAAAAAGAGAGAAGAATCAAATCAACAAAATTTCAAATGACAAAGGAGAAGTTACAACAGACATTGCAGAAATACAAAGGACTGCGAGACTATTATGAACAATTATATGGCAACAAAATGTATAAACTGGAAGAAATGCAAAGATTCTTAGAAAAATTCAATCTCTAAGACTGAACCAGGAATAAATAGAAATTATGAACAACCAATTTACAAGCACTGAAATTGAAGCTGTGATCAAAACTCTCCTCAAAAACAAAAGCCCAAGATCAGATGGCTTCACAGAATTCTATCAAAGATTTAGAGAAGAGCTAATGCTTATCCTTCTAAAACTCTTTCAAAAAATTGCAGAGGAAGGAACATTTCCAAATTTATTCTACAAGGCTACCATCACCCTGATACCAAAACCAGACAAAGACAACACAAAGAAAGAAAAATACAGGCCAATATCACTGATGAACATAGATGCAAAAATCCTCAACACAATTTTAGCAAATAGAATTCAGCAACACATCAAAAAGCTCATACACCATGATCAAGTTAGGTTTATTCCAGGAATGCAAGGATTCTTCAATATGTATGCAAATCAATCAATGTGATATACCATATTAACAAATTGAAAGAAAAACAATATGATAATCTAAATAGATGCTGAAAAAGCCTCAATAGATGCTGAAAAATACTTTGACAAAATTCAGCACCCATTTATGATTAAAATTTTTCAAAAAAATGGATATAGAAGGAACCTACCTCAACATAGTGATGAACATATATGATAAGCCTACAGCAAACTTTATTCTGAATGGTGAAAAACTGAAAGCATTCTCCCTGAGATCAGGAACAAGACAAGGGTGTCCACTTTCACCACTATTATTCAACATGGTTCTGGAAGTCTTAGCTTCAGCAATCAGAGAAGAAAAAGAAAAGGAATCAAGATTGGAAAAGAAGGAGTAAAGCTCTCACTCTTTGCAGATAACATGACACTGTACATAGAAAACCCTAAAGATAGTATCAGAAAGTTACTAGAGCTAATCAGTGAATTTAGCAAAGTTGCAGGGAACAAAATCAATACACAGAGATCACTTGCATTTCTATATACTAACAATGAAAACTCAAAAAAAGAAATTACCATTCACCATTGCAACAAATAGAATTAAATATCTAGAAATAAACTTACCTAAGGAGATGAAAGAACTGTANGGAACAAAATCAATACACAGAGATCACTTGCATTTCTATATACTAACAATGAAAACTCAAAAAAAGAAATTACCATTCACCATTGCAACAAATAGAATTAAATATCTAGAAATAAACTTACCTAAGGAGATGAAAGAACTATACACAGAAAATTATAAGACACTGAAGAAAGAAACTAAAGATGACATGAACAGATGGATTCTGTGCTCCTCGGTAAGAAGACTAAACATTGTGAAAATGACTATATTCCCAAATGCAAATCTACAGATTCAATGCAATCCCTATCAAATTACCAATGGCATTTTTCACAGAACTGTAACAAAAATTTTCATAATTCATATGGAAATACAAAAGACCCCGAATGGTTAAAGCAGTCTTGAGAAAGAAGAATGGAGCTGGAGGAATCAACCTTCCTGACTTCAGATTTACTACAAAGCTACAGTTATCAAGACAGTATGATACTGGCAGTAAAGCCAGAAATATAGATCAGTGGAACAAGATAGAAAGCCCAGAAATAAACCCATGCACTATGGGTATCTTTTTGACAAAGGAGGCAAGAATATACAATGGGACAAAGACAGCTTCTTCAATAAATGGTGCTGGGAGAACTGAACAGTTACGTGTAAAAGAATGAAATTAAAACATTTCCTAACATCATACACAAAGATAAACTCAAAACACATTAAAGACCTAAATTTAAGACCAGAAATTATAAAACTCATACAGGAAAACATAAGCAGACTCGACGACTTAAATCAAAGCAAGATGTTCTATAACACACTTCCTAGAGTAATGGAAATAAAAACAAAAATAAACAAGTGGGACCTGAATAAACTTAAAAGCTTTTCTAGAGCAAAGGAAACGACAAGCAAGGTGAAATGACAGCCCTCAGAATGGGAGAAAAAAATGGCAAATGAAACAACTGACAAAGGATTAATTTCCAAAATATACAAGCAGCTCATACAGCTTGATACCAGAAAAATAAACAACCCAATCAAAGAATGAGTAAAAGAAGTAAACAGACATTTCTCCAAAGAAGACATACAGATGGCTAACAAACACATAAAAAGATGTTCAACATCACTCGTTATTAGAGAAAGGCAACCACAATGAGATATCACCTCACACCGGTCAGAATGGCCATCAAAAAGTCTACAAATAATAAATGCTGGAGAGGGTGTAGAGAAAAGGGAACACCCTTGCACTGTTGGTGGGAATGTAAATTGATACAGCCACTATGGAAGAAGGTTTGGACATTCCTTAAAAAATCTAAGAGTAAAACCACCATATAACCCAGCAATCCCACTCCTAGGCATATGCCTTGAGGAAACCAAAATTGAAAGAGGCACATGTATCCCATTTTTCACTGCAGCACTATTTACAATAGTTAGAACAGGGAAGTAACCTAGATGTCCATTGCCAGATGAATGGATAAAGAAGTTGTGATACACATACACAATGGAATATTCAGTTCAGTTCAGTCACTCA
>SJYV01012262.1:52847-80050 GCA_006410875.1 Neotragus pygmaeus | reverse complement strand
AAAAAAAAGTGTAAGAAGATTGCATTTTTATGGCAAATTCAACAGCTTTTGACTCTAGTTGCTACTGCTTACCTTATGGAAAGAAAGCATAGTGTTTTAACTATTTTCTCTCTCCCTTCCTCCTCATCCAGCTGGAACCTCAGCTGTGACTTTGAAATGTAACTTTATTTGGAAGAAGAATTTTTCAGATATAATTAGTTAAGGTTCTTGAGATGATATCATACTAAATTTAGGGTGAACCCTAAATCAAATGAGTGGTGTCTTTATGAAATAGAAGAGGACACAAACATGCAGAGAAGAAGAATATTTTAAGGTGGAGGTAGGCAGAGACTGGAATTATGCTACTAGAAGCCAAATAACACTTGGGGCCACCAGAATGTGAAGAGGCAAGGAGAGATTGTTCCCTAGAATCTTCTAAAGGACCACTGTGTTTCTGACTCCTGGATTTCAGACTTTTCTTACAGGGCTATGAGAGAATAAAGTTTTGCTGTTTTAGACCACCCAGTTTGTGATATGCAGTATGGAAGCCCAAGAAGACTAGTATATATTTTGGCACTTCGAAGACAAAGTGTTAGTTGTTCAGCTGTATCTGACTCTTTATGATCCCATGACTGTATCCCACCAGGCTCCTCTGTCCAATGAATTCTCCAGGCAGGAATACTGAAGTAGGCTGTCATTCCCTTCTCCAGGGAATCTTCCTGATCCCTGGGCTGAACTCAGGTCTCCCACATTTGAGGGAGATTCTTTACCATCTGAGCCACCAGGAAGTGGAGTGCTTCTTTATCAAATGTTTTGAAATGTGGGAGTTTCTTTGAAATTGTATAATGGGTTCAGTTCAGTCGCTCAGTTGTGTCCGACTCTTTGCGACCCCATGAATGGCAGCACGCCAGGCCTCCATATTCATCACCATCTCTCAGAGTTCACTCAGACTCGCATCCATCGAGTCCGTGATGCCATCCAGCCATCTCATCCTCAGTCGTCCCCTTCTCCTCCTGCCCCCAGTTCCTCCCAGCATCAGAGTCTTTTCCAGTGAGTCAACTCTTCGCATGAGGTGGCCAAAGTACTGGAGTTTCAACTTCAGCATCATTCCTTCCAAAGAAATCCCAGGGTTGATCTCCTTCAGAATGGATTGGTTGGATCTCCTTGCAGTCCAAGGGACTCTCAAGAGTCTTCTCCAACACCACGGTTCAAAGCATCAATTCTTTGGTGCTCAGCCTTCTTCACAGTCCAACTCTCACATCCATACATGACCACAGGAAAAACCATAGGCTTGACTAGACGGACCTTAGTCGGCAAAGTAATGTCTCAGCTTTTGGTGGAGACTATAAATACTAAAACTCGTGATAGAAATTTGTGTTATACTGGAGAAAAAATATATATTGGCTGAATTGTGTATTATTGTTGGGCAGAAAGTAAAAATTGTTTATTGTTAGCAATAAACTTGCATATTTATCTGAGAACATTTGCAAGCAAAGTGTTGTAGGTGTAGTCTGGCTTCTCTTTGCTGTTATTATAAAACAGAAAAAAAAAATAACTCAAATAAGAAACTTAACCAAAACAGAACCAGAATTTGATATTTTGGAAAATTATCAGCCTATCCTTTTGTCAAAAATGCTCAATCATGCTCTGGAGAGAATGCCAAGAATGAGGAGGAGGATCTTATTGCTGGTGATATTAGGTATATGACTTATGCATCCAATAAATCATTAGCAGAAGCCAGAAATAGAGGTGAAGTTGCCCAGGAAGGATGTGTGGAGAACCCTTTTGTCTAAAGGCATGGATTCCTCTTGACATCCATGGGCAATGGACAAGGTTCTTCAGAATGTCCAGTCAGCAGAAACATTGTAAACAGATAATACTCAGAGTCACTTATACTTGATTTAGATAAAGTGATTTGGGACATTTTAAGCTAAGAATATTTAGATGAGATTTTGGTTTTAGAGAGTTTTTGCTGAAATGAGTTGAGACTTCAGAATGTGGGGACAAAATGAATGTGTCTTGGATGTAAAATAAATCTGAATTTTGGAGAACAGAAAATGGACTACAGTCCATTCCATGCCCAACCACCCAGTTTGCAGTAGCTCATAATGGAAATTGGTTGATAGAAGGACAGAGAAAAATACCTCAAAGAGATTTTTCTGAGTTTATGGAGCTTTTGGTATCCCACACCATATATATTTCTTGGTAATATTATTCACCATTCCTTATCCATTCCAAAATAGGAAACATTATTCTTAACCAAAAATTTAGAATTTAGATTAGCTTTTAGGCTGGAATGTGGTGGAAGTTTGGTATGCCTTACTGAAGATTAGACATAGTGCTAAGTTGTTATAGATAGTCAGAATTCAATTCTGGCTTCCAAGATAGTATAAGCAACATCTAGAGTGTAGTTAAGCACATTAAGTTATGCAGAACCAAGCTTTTGAATATTTCAGTATTAGCTGAAACTTTAAAAAATCATAGTTTACACAAGACCCACAAAGTCTAGTTCAAAGTACATTATGCTTAATAATAGGTACATATTATTATTATTTTTTCCATTTACTTTTTTTTTTAATTTACTTTATTTTACTTTACAATACTCTATTGACTTTGCCATGCATCTACATGAACCCACCACAGGTGTACACGAGGCATTGAAGCGTGTATACTATCATATTGTTTTTTATTATTTATGCCCATTTCTTCACTTCAAGTAACTTGAAATATTTCTAAATCCTTAGCTTAAAATAATCCCTTGTTGGTTACTTTTGTAGATACCCACTTGGTTCTCAGAAAGATTGGAAAAATAATTGAACACATAGTATTCCTGATGAGTGATACTAAATAAATAATCATCTACTCTTCTTGAGGGTACATTCTCTTAAAATGTCTTTCATATGTGTTTAAAGCAACAAGTATATACAGTTATTTTTCCTTTAAATTTGCTTTCTTTCTGCTTTCCTTAGTAGTCAAAGGAGGTTTAAAAATATTCCTTTCTTAGTTCATACAGAACAACTACAGGCTGTTCTGGGACAGAAAACAAATAGTGAAATACATGTGAAAAGAGTTCCAAAGCACAGAAGGAGCTAATATAAAGAAAACCATAAAAGCAAGAATATATTGTATAAACAGAACTATGAATAATAACCCTGAGCACACTAAGAATAGAGTACACTTCTTTATTCCTTCAAGAACTTTTGGTGTCACTAAAAATCAGGAGATCCTCAGACTAGCTTTGTCTATGTCTTAAATCAAGCAAGAAAATGGACATGGACATAGGAGCTCTTTATTTTTCTTTAATTTGGCAATAAAGAGGAGGTGTTTAGATAAATTATGTAATGGAAAACTAATATTTCTCAACATTCTATTTTCAAATCATTGTTTGAGATAAATTATATTCAAATATAAAACCCAATATGGATAGAAGCAAAATATAAACTGAATTATGAATATTATCGTATATATTTAGTCCTTTATTCCAGACGTTAAAAGGTGTCTCTTTAAACAGATTTTTCTTTGCTTTTAACTCACGCTAACTCTCACTGCTTGGGGATACTTTAATAATTTATCTTTATAGAGAAGGTGAAAGTTTCATATTACCAGTATACACCTCTTTCTGAATAGCTTGAGGAACATAGCAATTGTAGTATTCGATTACTTGTCCAATTTTGGTACATTTCATAGTATTCTACTGAAGATAGAGTAATGCATAAATACAATATCAAATGAAAGAATTAGATGAATAGACAGGTATATAAACAGATAGACAAATAGGTATCCATGTGCTTCTGTCTTGGGAGCAGGAAAGTTAGAGATGGTATTAGTTAAGGTAACTATGGGACTTCCTTATAGCTCAGATGGTAAAGAATCTGCCTGCAATGCAGGAAACCTGGATTTGATCCCTGGGTTGGGACGATCCTCTGGAGAAGGGAAGGGCAATCCACTCCAGTATCTTGCCTGGAGAATTCCATGGACAGAGGAGCCTGGTGGGATATAGGCCATGGGGTCACAAAGAGTCAGACACGACTGAATGACTAACTACTAAAGTAGCTATAAATGGAAAGAAGAGAAATGAATATTTCTAATTTCATTACTTCCTCTTAAAGCCTTCTTTGAAATTAATTGAGCTTAAAATGAAATTAAAAGACGCTTTCTCCTTGGAAGAAAAGCTATGACAAAGCTATATTTAAAAAGCAGAGACATCACTTTGCCAACCAAGGTCCGTCTGNTCTAATTTCATTACTTCCTCTTAAAGCCTTCTTTGAAATTAATTGAGCTTAAAATGAAATTAAAAGACGCTTTCTCCTTGGAAGAAAAGCTATGACAAAGCTATATTTAAAAAGCAGAGACATCACTTTGCCAACCAAGGTCCATCTGGTCAAAGCTATGGTTTTTCCAGAAGTCATGTATGAATGTGAGAGTTGAACCATAAAGAAGGCTGAGCACCAAAGAATTGATGTTTTTGAACTGAGGTGTTGAAGAAGATTTGAGAGTCCCTTGGACTGCAAGGAGATCAAACTGGTTAATTCTAATGGAAATCAATCCTAAATATTCACTGGAAGGACTGATACTGTGCTTTGACCACCTGATGCAAAGAAAAGACTGACTCAATGGAAAAGACGCTGATGCTGAGAAAGATTGAAGGCAGGAAGAGAAGGGGACAATAGAGGATGAGATATTTGGATGGCAGCACCAACTCAATGGACATGAGTTTGAGTAAGCTCTGGGAGATGATGAAGGACAGGGAAGCCTGGCATGCTGCAGTCCATTGGGTCGCAAAGGTCTCGACACGACTAAGTGACAGAACAAATCCTTTCTTTGTTAATTAATTTTGCATTGCTTTGAAAGTTTTATGTTCTATTCTTAATGGGAATAATATTCTAAATCTGTTAGTATCTTACCAGTTGATGTTAAGATGAAAAGTGGATGTATTTCCATGATTAGTAAAGTATTATCTTACAGAGTTCCAGTTCTTAAAACTATGATAGTGTAGTGTTAGTCACTCAGTCCTGTCTGACTCTTTGCAACCCCATGGATGGTAGCCAGCTAGGCTCCTCTGTCCATGGGATTCTCCAGGCAAGAATACTGGAGTAGATTGCCATTCCCTTCTCCAGAGGATTTTCCTGACCCAGGGAATGAACCCTGTTCTCCTGCATTCAAGGTAGATTCTCTACCATCTGAGCTATAAAACTAGAAGGTGTGTATTAATTGGTTAAATTAGTTGATATTCTGATTGTGGATAAAGAGACAGTTGCTGAGTGATATATGAAGTTTCTCACCAAGAGCATTTAATACATAAACAAAAGCTAATTTGAGGTTTTATATTTGTATCCATATTAAATATATATTTATTGCATATGTGTATAGATATCTATATATACACTCATATGTATATATTTATATTTTGGAATTTAGGCATAAATTTTGAGATGCTAGAGATGCTTGTGATTTAGTTGGTGAAGACATTATCCAAAGGGGTGTGTATTCTTATCTGAACATTTTATTTCAAATTATACACATTTCTAAAATTTAAATGATGGACAATGGAGGGGTAGGCCTTTGGGAAGTCTGTCTCAGATTTGTGAAAGCTTCTATAAAATGAAGCCCTCTTTCTTCTTTTCTATAGTTTATCTAGTCAGATAATTATTTACTTTAGATGGTTTTAGGGCTTCTCTGATGGGTCAGATGGTAAAGAATCTCCTTGAAATGCAAGAACCCTGGATTTGATCCCTGGGTTAGGAAAATGCCCTGGAGAAAGAAATGGCTACCTATTCCAGTATTCTTGCCTGGAGAATTCCATGTACATAGGAACCTGGTGGGCTACATTCCATAGGTTAGATGATTTTTACATCACTTTCCATTTAGTTGTTTGCCAAAATTGGAAAGTTATATGACTTAACAATCATATGTGCATTTTTGTCCACCTGACAAAGCATGGGGTATGCTTAAAATGACTTGTGTCTCTAAAATTGACCTAGAATGTTATACTCCATCATAAAAAAAAATTCAAAATATTTATAAGCTCAACATCCTCCCGAACATAAAAAAAATTCACAATATTTATAAACTCAACATTCTGCATGCAAATGGTTTTCAATAAGTAAAATGCTTTATAAGTTTAAGCACATAATTACCCTTAGTACTATCTAATATTCTATCAACTACTTTAGTTGAAATTTAATTACATAATATTCAAAAGACTTTAGAATGTTTGCTGTCCAAGTCAGAAAAAATATTCAATATGGAGTCCACTGATAAAATTCATCCTACATTATTTAGAGGTGTACTTTTTATGCAATTTTTTTTTCAGCAACAGGAAATCACAGACTAAAATAATTAGTTGGTGGTTTAGGCTTTGATCTAAATATAGCATAGGACATAACTACAATGAAAAATTACTAATAGACTATAAAATAAAACAATACAAAATAAAAAGTTTATATGCTAGCAATAACACATTAAGCAATTTGATAGAGAAATCAGTAAGTTAGATCTATTTTAGATTAGGTGGATACAATTATGTATGTATGTGAATGTATGTATGTGAATGTAGTACATACATGCTGATAAAAATATATTGAGGCTTTTTCTTTTATCAGGGAGTTGAGGGTTCAGTGGGAAATTTATTGAGTGAACAACATTGGTCTGAACTGCTCAGGTCCACTTATATGTAGTACTACATGATCCAGAGTTGGCTGTTATCCTCAGTTGAGGAACTGCAGATGCAGAGGAACCGAGGACATGCAAAACTGAATATGAACAATATAAGGATTTTTGAGTGTGGGAAGGGTCAAGAGTGAACTGTATTTACAAACAAGCCAAACTTTGAGTAGTATAAGTGCATTTCATTCATGTATCTTTAGCATTGTTAATATAAATTAACAGCTTGAGCAAAAGGCATGTGAATGTCTAATGATGAGATCCATTATTGGAAAGTTCACACACACACAATTTTTACTCATCTTACTATCTCAGGTTTAAAGTAAATTACTTATAACATTGAAAAGTCACTAGGAAAGCATTTCTTTGTAAACTTTTTTTCATTTATTTAGTATTGTTGTACTGACTTCCCCCCCTCTATTATATTATATAATAGTTTTGTGAGTTAAAAAGTTAGATGTTATACATATCAGTAGTAATATCAAGAAATTGATGCTTGAGTCTTCAAAATAATCAGACAAAAAGTAAAAGTTCTTATTTAACTTTGATAAGGACTAAGATGCATTCCTAATAGTATGGTACAAACAAATCTTGATTATTCAGGAGTTGATTCTCCAGGCTGTAGATTTTACAGTTTATTTGCCCTTTCTTCTGCCTGTTTTTTTCGTTTGTCTGTTTACCATTTTACTGATTTTTTTAGTTTCATCTCAATGTAGGATAAACTGAAATAGCATATGCCTGTAGTTGAGAATTTCAATAAGAGTGGGACAGGTATTGGTGCATACTGAATGTCTTTGGAGGATATGGAGGATGAATTATTACTGATATATTTTTCATATTTCTCAAAAATCAGATGTATTATTTCTTTGCAAAAACGCATGCCCAGTATAATCAGTATTTAAACACTATTGCTAAAATGAGATTCAAAATTTTAAAATTAAGAGTTATGTAGCCCATGCTCCCCTGACACACTTTCCATCAATTATTTGCTCTTCCCAAAGACTAAAATGCTTTTATTGTTATTCTAGTAATTTTTTTTTATTATTTTCAACAAATTTAAAAATTCTATATATTTGTATTTCATTTGAAAATTAGAAGGGACTAATGATAACCTCATAAAAATTAGCTATAGCAAATCTTAACTCTATTAATATTTGTGAGATAAAAAGGTTGAGTGGATATTCACTTCCTATAATTATTATAGTGACTAAGAAAATAAATGAACGTATCTATGAATAAGCATACATTTTCCCCTTGTGCTGTACTTTTATTACAAAAGTAAATAAGTTTTGGCAATAATACATTTAAACTGAATTTATGCCCATGAACAAATATTAAAATAATTTAATATATTGTCTTTCATAGAATAATTATATCGGATTTTTTTGGGTAAGTCTCCTGTTTATACTATCTTCAGTGAACTTAGCAATAATCAGAAAGGGATTTACACATTTCCTAATTAGGAACATGGTCCTTTGAGCATGAAAAACATCAAAGTTTTCAGAATCATACTGAAAATAATATGGAAATATTTACTGAAAATTTAAGTAAGAGAGATCTGATTATGTAATATTCTATTCAATAGATTCCTCAGTCAGAATGTAGTATTAAACTACACATGCTGAAAATTCTCTTAGGGCAAAAAAAAGATATAGTGTTTTATATCTGTATCTGAGCAAGAGAGCAATATAAATAGGCTTTTAAAGAAACTGATTGTGGTCTAGGTGTCTGGAGAAAAAAAGTTGTAGTGATTTCTGGAAAAAAAATGAATAAAATGTATGTGGGTGAAAAATTTTGTATCTGACTGGGGATCATCCAAAATGCATAAACAACAGATGACTAGCAGTCAGGTGGCTTTCTTTCACAAATGGAGGAGATTCTAGTTGTATAAAGGAAATAAAATGTTCCTCCTTTTTCTTTCTATAAAGCAGACTTGCCTCTAAACTTGACCTTGAGAGGGGTTATGCAACAGCACTCAATGCAAGAATTAGGAAAACATTTATTTTTCAGAGCAAAATCTCTCAGCAGGAAGCAACACACCATTGTTAGGGAATTTTTCAACTAAGAGTGAGGCTAGAGAGTTCAAGTTAACTTTGTTTGAAGTCAGCCTGTTATTCCCCCAATGAACTGATAACTTGCTTGGAATTACAGAAATAGATATGCTGCCACTTCCTTTCTCAGCTGAATGCTAATGTATTCTGCCTGCTGGAGCAACATTCAACACTGTCCACAAAATGAGCTATCAACCTATTTCAAAAACAGTTTGAAATCTACTCTGAATACTTTTCTACAAAATATAAATGCAAAATCATATGGCTGCCAGGAACTTCCGAAGGTCATCTAACACTCCAGCTTTCACGTATTCTAAACAGAAATGAACATGTTGCATTCTTCATTAGTTTATTCAATAGCATTAACAAATAAAATGCATCCCTATTGCAAGTTTCTTTTGTCCATTGAGTTAGAGAAAATGATAGAGTTGATAAGTAATTTTAAAATATTTTTATCCAAAAAAAATTTTATCTAATGTGATAAATGCCAATTTTGAAATATTACAATGTGAAACTCCTTTGGAAAGAAACTTAAGGAAACTTAATTCTACCTGGAAATTGGATAAAGTTTCATAAATATGTTAGCTGAATCTTGGCAGAGGTTATCACTTACTGGAGAAAGGGAGATTTTCCAAAAGTAGCAATATATGTATAAGTTTGTTTCATTCCCATTTAACAGTAATGTCATGGAGGAATCCATCCTACTCTCTGAAATACAGAAGTTTGATTTTTAATGAGATATTCCTTGGACCCTAGCTCTATGGCTACCCCTATGCACCTGAACATAACATCATAGACTTCTCTGATCCATTTCCATCATGACCAAGAAAATTATTTCATATTTCTCATTCTCTACCATTTCTCCTTTTCTTTGACATTTCTTCCACAATTCACATTACCAACTTCACTTTCTATTTAATAAAATAGGAGCAATCAGAGGATAACAGGTTAATTTATATAGCTACATCAAATCACTCCCACTTCTGCTCACACACACTCCAACCCTTTTTCCCTGTTCCAAATATATTGCCATGCATGTTTTCAGCTACAGCCAATCCGAACAGCTATTCACAAGGTTACTTTCCTACTAATTGCTCAAGGACATTTCTCAGGATGTTTTCCCCATCTCCTTGTCTTACATCATCATTTCTTTCTTTACTGTATCATTTCTTTTAGAATACAGATATCATTTGCCTGGCTTCCCAGGTGGCGCTAGTGATAAAGAACCCACCAGCCAATGCATAGACATAAGAGATGTGGGTTAGATCCCTGGGTTGGGAAGATACCCTGGGGGAGGGCATGGCAACCCATTCCGGTATTCTTGCCTGGAGAATCCCATGGATAGAGGAGCCTGGTGGGCTGCAGTCCATGGAATTGCAAAGTCAGACATGACTGAAGCAACTTAATAGGCACATGTATCATTTGACTATCTTATGAATAAATGTCTTATTTTTCTCTTACCTTATTAAAAGTGAACAAATCTTATGATCACATTTATTTACAGGCAAAAATTATAAGGAGTGCCAAAAAGCTTAGTAACAAAGTTAAAATTATTTCAGTGTTAAAAAAATTCATGCAAAAATCCATAGCAAACAAATTATGTTATTGTTGTTCAGTCACCCAGTCATGTCTGACTCTTTGTGACCCCAAGATCTGTGGCATGCCAGGCCTCCCTGTCTCTCACCATCTCCTGAATTTTCCCCAAGTTCATGTTCATTGCATTGGTGATGCCATCCATCCCTCTCATCCTCTCATGCCCTCTTCTTCTGCCCTCAATCTTTCCCAGCATCAGGGACTTCTCCAATGAATCAGCTGTTTGCATAAGGTGAGCAAAATACTGGAATTCCAACCTCAGCATCAGTCCTTCCAGTGAGTATTCAGGGTTCATTTCCCTTAAGATTGACTTGTTTGATCTCCTTGTTGTCCAAGGGACTCTCAGGAGTCTCCTCCAGCGCCGCAGTTTAAAGGCATCAATTCTTTGGCACTCTATCTTTTTTACAGTCCAGCTCTCAAAACCCTATATGACCACTGGGAAAGCCACAGCTTTGACTAGATGAACCTTTGTTGGCAGAATAATGTCTTGGATTTTCAACACACTGTCTAGGTTTGTCATAACTTTCCTTCCAAGAAGCAAACATCTTCCGATTTCATGGCTGCAGTCACCATTTGCAGTGATTTTAGAACCCAAGAAGAGGAAATATGTCACTACTTCCACCTTTCCCCACTCTGTTTGCCATGAAGTAATGGGGCCAGATGCCATGATCATAGTTTTTTAACATTTAGTTTTAATATTTAGTTGTCACTCTCCTCCTTCACACTCATCAAGAGGCTCTTTTGTTCCTCTTTGCTTTCTGCCATTAAATTGGTATCATCTGCATATCTGAGATTGTTGTCGTTTCTCCCACCTACCTTGATTCCAACTTGCAACTCAACCAGCTTAGCATTTCTCATGATATGCTCAGTGTATAAATTAAACAAACAGGGTGACAACAGAAAGCCCTGTCAAACTCCTTTCTCAATCTTGAACCAATCAGTTGTTCCATACAGAGCTCTAACTGTTGCTTCTTGACCCATATACAGGTTTATCATGAGACAGATAAGATGGTCTGGTATGCCCATCTCTTTCAGAATTTTCCACAGTTTATTGTGATCCACACAGTCAAAGGCTTTGGCATAATCAATGAAACAGAGGTAGATTTTTTGTTTTTGTTTTTAATTCCCTAGCTTTCTCTGTGATCCAGTGAATGTTGGCAATTTGATCTCTGGTTCCTCTTCCTTTTCTAAATACAGCTTGGACATATGGAAGTTCTTGGTTCACATTATGCTGAAACCTAGCATGTGAGGTTTTAAGTTTGACCTTACTAGCATGGGAGATGAATACAATTGTCCAATGGCAAACAAAACATGTAGGTATAAATAAAAACAGAATCAACATTAGTAACATTTATTTTTGTCTTAAACTCCAAAATGGCTAGGGATGGTAGTGCCAGGGAACAACCCTCTTTGTGCTCAGCCTCTTCAGTCATGTCTGACTCTTTTTGACCCCATAGACCATAGTCCACCAGGCTCTTCTGTCCATGAGATTTTCCTGGCAAGAATACTGGAGTGGGTTGCCATTTCCTCCTCCAGGGGTTCTTTCTCATCCAGGGATCGAACCTCCTGCGTCTACTGTATTGCAAGAGGATTCTTTACCACTGAGTCACAGGGAAAGCCCTCTTTAATCTCTCCTACTTTCTGTATATTTATTCTCTTTACATAATCCTTATCTGGCTCACAGTTTAGAAAAGATCTATGTTGGTGGGTCCCAAGATTATGTTTCCACATGAAGCATTCTCCTGAAATATGGAATATATAGCTGCATATTCAAACTCTTAACTTGAATATTGAATATATGCTAACTTGAGAGCAGTGAATACAGAGAATCATAACTATTTTTCTTATCCTTTAAGTCATTTTATTACTATGTATATTTTTATATTGTAATTTTTAGACATTCCATTTGAGGTTGGCTAATGAAATGCATTATGGTTTGATACACAGGAAACTCATGACAGTAAATCATTGTCATGAGTTTATTTTTTTTTAAGTTTTTTTTAANGTCATTTTATTACTATGTATATTTTTATATTGTAATTTTTAGACATTCCATTTGAGGTTGGCTAATGAAATGCATTATGGTTTGATACACAGGAAACTCATGACAGTAAATCATTGTCATGAGTTTATTTTTTTTTAAGTTTTTTTTAAATTTATTTATTTTTTTAATTATTTTTTTAATTTGACTTTACAATACTCTATTGGCTTTGCCATACATCGACATGAATCCATCACAGAAACGAGGCGCCAGTCTATGTTCAATGCAGGATGCAGGATGCTTGGGGCTGGTGTATGGGGATGATCCAGAGAGACGTTGTGGGGTGGGAGATGGGAGGGGGATTCAGGATTGGGAGCTCATGTACACCCGTCATGAGTTTAAAATGACCTGGGTGACTGTAACCTTATTGAATTCACTTATTGCTACACTTTTTTGCCTTTAATTTAGTCACATTGTATCCATGATTTTTGTTATGTGTTTTATGAACTTGTCCACTGTGTTTATTTGCTCTTAGATCCTATAAAAATTTAGTCTTAATCTCTTAAGTAATTTTGTTTCATTTCTACTCATTTCTTAAATTTTACAACCTTTATTTTCAATCTTCCTTTTCTCCAATCTCCTCATTTTTAAGTTTAAAAAATTTTATTTACTTTGTTCTTTCGAAACTGCACTAAATTTCTTAATATCTTTATTTTAAAAATATGAGATTGTACTTTTTGTCTATTCTTTAGGCATGTCTTCTTGAATACTCTCATTGATAGTAGAGTTAAAATTTTGGTATTATCTTTAACCCTCTAAAGAGTTTGTTGGGGATATGACTGAAATCTTTTTAAGTTGCTAAATTTTTCATAAGTGTGAATTACCATATAATTTTAGAAGAGAGTCTGGGCCAAGACAGGTGTTTATAGAAATCAGACTTTGAGAGCTTTCTCTATTTTTGGGTTCAGAATGTAACTGGAAAATAAAATCATACATTCTAACTCCCTTCTATATTTCTTTCCCTTGCTTTTGTCTGAACTTTATCTTCCCTTCCTTTTATTATAACTCTCCTAATAATTTGAATTTTTTCCCAACATTTCCTTGTGAGTGGTAACAGTATTATATGAAAGGGAGTCTAAGTTTGCTAATGTTTGTGTGTATGGAGTGCTCCAAAACTCCAAGTAGATGATATTACATCATTGTCCTCTTACACTGACTTGAAACTGAAGTCCTAATAGTTGATTTTCAGTTGCTAAGTCATGTTCAACTCTTAGTGAGCCCATGGACTGCAGCATGCCAGTCTTCTCTGTCCTTCACTATCTCCTGAGTTTGCTCAAATTCATGTCCATTGAGTTGATAATACTATCTAACCATTTCATCCTCTGCCACTCTCTTCTCTGTTTGCCTTCAAACTTTCTTGGCATCATGGTCTTTTCCAGTGAGTTGGCTCTTCACATCAGATGACCAAAGTATTGGAGCTTCAGCTTCAGCATCAGTTTTTCCAGTGAATATTCCAGGTTTATTTCCTTTAGATTGGTTTGATCTTGCTGTCCAAGAGACTCTCAAGAGTCTTCTCAGAATCACAGTTTGAAAGCAACAATTCTTCAGTGCTCAGTCTTCTTTAGGGTCCTACTCTCCCAACTGTACATGACTACTGGAAAACCCATAGATTTAACTATATGAACCTTTTAGCAAAGTAATGTCTGCTTTTTAATAAATGTCTAGGTTTGTCATGTCTTTCATTCTAAGGAGCAAACATCTTTGAATTTCATGGCTGCAGTTACCATCAGCAGTGATTTTGGAGCCCAAGAAAATAAAATCGATCACTTCTTCCACTTTTTCCCCTACTATTTGCCTTAAAGTGATGGGACCAGATGCCATAATCTTAGTTTTTTCAATGTTGAATTTTAAACCAGCTTTTTCACTTTCCTCTTTCCCCCTCATAAACAAGCTCTTTAGTTTCTCTCTGTTTTCTGTCAGTAGAGTGGTATCATCTGCATATTTGAGGTTGATGACATTTCTCCTGGCAACCTTGATTCCCTCTTCTAGTTTATCCAGTAAGACATTTCTCATGATGTACTCTGCATATAAGTTAAATAAACAAGGTGACAATATACAGCCTTGACATACTCNAGTGGTATCATCTGCATATTTGAGGTTGATGACATTTCTCCTGGCAACCTTGATTCCCTCTTCTAGTTTATCCAGTAAGACATTTCTCATGATGTACTCTGCATATAAGTTAAATAAACAAGGTGACAATATACAGCCTTGACATACTCCTTTCCCAACTTTGAACCAGTCAATTGTTCCATGTAAAGTTCTAGCTGTTGCTTCTTGACTCCCATACAGATTTCTCAGGAGACAGGTATGGTGGTCTGGTATTCCCATATCTTTAAGAATGCTCCAGTTTGTTGTGATCCACAAGTCAAAGGCTGTAGCATAGTCAATGACACAGAAGCACATATTTTTCTGGAATTCCCTTACTTTTTCTATGATCGAATGAATGTTGGTAAGTTGATCTCTGGTTCCTCTGCCTTTTTGAAACCCAACTTCTATGTATGGAACTTCTAACTGAAACCTAACTTGAAGGATTTTGAGAATAATGTTACTCATATGTGAAATGAGTGCAGTTGTATGATAGTCTGAACATTCTTTGGCACTGCCCTTCTTTGGGATTGGAACAAAAAATGACCTTTTCCAGTCCTGTAGACACTGCTGAGTTTTCCAAATTTGCTGATATATAGAGTGTAGCACTTTTATGACATCATTTCTTGGGGTTTTAAGTAGCTCAATGGGAATTCCATCACCTCCAAAACCTTTGTTTATTAATGCTTCATAAGGCCCACTTGATTTCATTCTCCAGGATATCTGGCTCTAGGTAAGGGATCACATCATCATGGTTATCTGACTCATTAAGACATTTCTTGTACAGTTCTTCTGTGTATTCTTGCCACCTCTTTTCAATCTCTTCTGCTTCTTTTAGGTCCTTACCATTTCTGTCCTTTATCTTACCCATCCTCCCATGAAATGTTCTAATACATTTCATATTTGGTTATAATTGATGCCATATTTAGATTGACCAAATGCAAGTTCAAATTTTGTGTTCCGCTGTAAGTATAGGCATTATGAACATTATCTAAGTATAGGTATTATGCTTTCCTTTTCCTTCCTCCTACACTGTTGCTGATACCACACATATCACATAGGTTATCAGTGACTTCAAGTTCACAAACATAACTTAAAAATTTTTTGGCCACACTTTTAAAAATTTTATTGACATAGAATTGATTTGCAACACTGTCTTAGTTTCAGGTGTAGCAAGATGTATGTGTGTGTGTGTGTGTGTATTCTTTTTCAGATTATTTTCCCTTATAGGGAAAAGATAGCCTAAGTGACATGTGTGGAGAGAAGAGTAAAGTTTAGACAAAGGGTGATAAGTAACCCTTCCAGAATAGTTGTGAGCTCTTNTTCAGGTGTAGCAAGATGTATGTGTGTGTGTGTGTGTATTCTTTTTCAGATTATTTTCTCTTATAGGGAAAAGATAGCCTAAGTGACATGTGTGGAGAGAAGAGTAAAGTTTAGACAAAGGGTGATAAGTAACCCTTCCAGAATAGTTGTGAGCTCTTAGGAGGACTAAAGATGTGACTAAACCTTTCCACACACCCCATCCATTGATGCTACTCACTCTTTTATGAAAAACACATCTAAATACCTTCCTCTAAATGTATATCTTGTCCCAAAGCTTTCTAAGGACAATGAACATATTGTACCATCTTTTTTGCTGTTGTTCAAGCACCTACTTGGACTCAGAAAAGCTTTTAAAAAGTTGGTTTGATAGCCTATTTGCTGCATCTTGAAGTTAAAACACATCACCTCTCTGGAGTAAGGTTTGATTTTATTGGCTCCACTTAAAAGTATAAATTTTAGGCAAATTGTTCTGTTCGCCCTCAAGATAATCTTTTTATTTCTAAAAACTTTTCTCTATTTCCTGCATGATTTCTTTCCTCTGATTTTTGTGTCACCACTTGGTAAGTTCTGGTTTCTATATTCTCTTGGCTTCTTACCTCAGAGGACTAATCACACAAACATCCAAGAGAAGAAATTAGAAACTAAATTTAGTTTTACTTGTTTCTCATTCTATATTTTACAGATTTTGTATGCTTATCTTGTATGTTTTAGAGAATTAATGGGTAAAAGAGAAAAATGGCCTTTTAATGCTTTCATTGTACTCAGAAACAATAATCTTAACATTGTTAATTAATTCTTCTTTTAAGATTTAGAATTTAATAATTTAGCCTTGACTTTTCACCTTCTTTACTTCATGAACTGGAAAAGATGATAGATTAATAATGCTGACCTATTTAGCACTCTTTAATTTATTTTGCAGTTAAATGTAATCAGCTTTTGAAAAGTGCTTATGATTTGCATAATTGCCAGAGTACTAAGAACTATGTTTTCAGCATTCATTTTCAGTTTTTATCAGTAGTCAATTTGACTCTCAATTCCTTGATACTTTTCCTTCCTTTTGTGAACTTCTTATAAATAACATATATTTTGCTAATCAACTTCTTCAACATGATGGAAAACTATTTCTGACAGGAACATTAGGAAAGAGCCAGATAATATTTGTGAGTGTTGGCCAGTGTTTGGTATGCTGAAAAGAGTAATGTTTTTTAGTTCATTAGGTCTGATTCTGCATAAATTGCATTCTTCATCTGCTGGCGGTAAGATAGGTACACTTCAAGTGTTTAATACTTGTTGATTTTATTCATGTTATTTCTCCCCAGCAAATCAAGTCCACTTACCATACCCATGTGTTCATCACAACGTTAACAGCAGAATCATGGAGGACACTTGACTGGAGGTTACTTTCTTCTCTAGGTTTCCCTGGTGGTTCAGAAGATAAAGAATCTAACTGTAAAGAAAGAGACCCATATTAAATCCCTGTATCAGGAAAATCCCATGGAGAAGAGAATGGCTACTCACTCCAATATTCTTGCCTGGAGAATTTCATGGACAGAGGAGCCTGGTGGGTTACAGTCCATGGGGTTGCAAAGCAATTACCACTAACTAACTAACTACTTTCTTCTTTACTAGTACCCCAAGTAACGTAAGCCATCAGCTCTCACCAAGGCTTGTTGATTTTATTTGAAACATGTATAATATCATATATAAAATGAATCGCCAGTCCAGATTCAATGCATGATACTGGATGTTTGGGGCTGGTGCCCTGAGACGATCCAGAGGGATGGTACGGGGAGGGAAGAGGGAAAGGGATTAAGGATGAGGAACATGTGTATACCTGTGGCAGATTCATGTTGATATATGGCAAAGTCAATACAATATTGTAAAGTAATTAACTTCCAATTAAAATAAATAAATTTATATTAAAAAATTAAATATTACCCATTTCTGTTCATCCTAACAGGTAATGTGAACTCCTTTTTGCTATGACTTTTCAATAGCTTCTTAACTAGTTTCACTGTTTCCTTTTTTGATACTCTAATGCTCTTTATCATCATTAGAGCCTNCTTCTTACCTCAGAGGACTAATCACACAAACATCCAAGAGAAGAAATTAGAAACTAAATTTAGTTTTACTTGTTTCTCATTCTATATTTTACAGATTTTGTATGCTTATCTTGTATGTTTTAGAGAATTAATGGGTAAAAGAGAAAAATGGCCTTTTAATGCTTTCATTGTACTCAGAAACAATAATCTTAACATTGTTAATTAATTCTTCTTTTAAGATTTAGAATTTAATAATTTAGCCTTGACTTTTCACCTTCTTTACTTCATGAACTGGAAAAGATGATAGATTAATAATGCTGACCTATTTAGCACTCTTTAATTTATTTTGCAGTTAAATGTAATCAGCTTTTGAAAAGTGCTTATGATTTGCATAATTGCCAGAGTACTAAGAACTATGTTTTCAGCATTCATTTTCAGTTTTTATCAGTAGTCAATTTGACTCTCAATTCCTTGATACTTTTCCTTCCTTTTGTGAACTTCTTATAAATAACATATATTTTGCTAATCAACTTCTTCAACATGATGGAAAACTATTTCTGACAGGAACATTAGGAAAGAGCCAGATAATATTTGTGAGTGTTGGCCAGTGTTTGGTATGCTGAAAAGAGTAATGTTTTTTAGTTCATTAGGTCTGATTCTGCATAAATTGCATTCTTCATCTGCTGGCGGTAAGATAGGTACACTTCAAGTGTTTAATACTTGTTGATTTTATTCATGTTATTTCTCCCCAGCAAATCAAGTCCACTTACCATACCCATGTGTTCATCACAACGTTAACAGCAGAATCATGGAGGACACTTGACTGGAGGTTACTTTCTTCTCTAGGTTTCCCTGGTGGTTCAGAAGATAAAGAATCTAACTGTAAAGAAAGAGACCCATATTAAATCCCTGTATCAGGAAAATCCCATGGAGAAGAGAATGGCTACTCACTCCAATATTCTTGCCTGGAGAATTTCATGGACAGAGGAGCCTGGTGGGTTACAGTCCATGGGGTTGCAAAGCAATTACCACTAACTAACTAACTACTTTCTTCTTTACTAGTACCCCAAGTAACGTAAGCCATCAGCTCTCACCAAGGCTTGTTGATTTTATTTGAAACATGTATAATATCATATATAAAATGAATCGCCAGTCCAGATTCAATGCATGATACTGGATGTTTGGGGCTGGTGCCCTGAGACGATCCAGAGGGATGGTACGGGGAGGGAAGAGGGAAAGGAATTAAGGATGAGGAACATGTGTATACCTGTGGCAGATTCATGTTGATATATGGCAAAGTCAATACAATATTGTAAAGTAATTAACCTCCAATTAAAATAAATAAATTTATATTAAAAAATTAAATATTATCCATTTCTGTTCATCCTAACAGGTAATGTGAACTCCTTTTTGCTATGACTTTTCAATAGCTTCTTAACTAGTTTCACTGTTTCCTTTTTTGATACTCTAATGCTCTTTATCATCATTAGAGCCTCAGTTAGTCTCCTAAAATGCAAGGACTGATATTTCTCCCTGAAATATTTCAGTAGTATTATTTTTCATTTTGAGTCAAGTTCAAAGTCTTTATTGTGGCTTATGTGACTTTTAATAAACTGAAATCTACCAAAATAACACCTTTCACTACTTAAAATCTTCCCACTCCTAGCTACCTACCACCTCATAGTCATAAGATGCTGCAGACATTACTGAATCTCTTTCAGTGGTTCAAACATTTCTTATTTATCCGTCAACTGAGAGTCTTTGTAAATTGTGTTATTTCTGCATGGAAAATTATCACATCTTTTTCTTTTCATGCTTCCTCTCAAGTTTACATACTTTCCATGTCTGCCATGCTTATTATCTCAATTCTTTCTGTATCATCTTAATAGATTTTACTCCACCAAGTATCATTACTGAATAAGTAATAAAAATACACAATACATTTTTTATTATTGTCTGTTTATCTGGTTTCACCATTAAACAGAGAGAAATATGAGAGTAATGTGTATTTTAATTTTTTCATCATTGAGCATACATAATACCTGAAAAATTGTGGGTGCTTAATAAATATTTGTTGAATACTATTAAATGGAAAAAGTAGATTTCAAAATATACTCATTGTGGAGAGTCATGAGTGATACATCAGAAATATATAAGAATTTATAACTAACTCTGAGGACATATATTTAATTTAAACAAAATATTCTAATACAGGTTCAAGATAGAATACTACTCGGTCTCTGTAATGACACAGAGCACTCAGAGAATTCTAAGTGACTCTAGGTTCACAAAGTCCTTAGTGATCACTTACTATTGTTCAATCTGGACACTCTATAGTGTTATATTTCAGTTTTCCCCATATACTAATATTCATGCCCTGTGGCTAAATTCACATGTTGGTCTCCTTTTTACAGCATTAGTGTTAGCTTATTCATCCACTTCTATTTCCATTTCCTGTCATCACACTAATTCCAGTGATAACCACCTGTTACCTACATTCCCACATTAGCTTCACTGTTGGTCCCTCACTGTTATTCCTGCTCCTCTGCAATCCCATATAGTCAGCAACCATAATAGTCTCACAGAAATGTAAATCTGGTCATATTACAGATCCCTGCTTAAGAATCATTCCCGCTGTCTCCTAAAATAAATAAAAGCAAAAATAAATAAATTGGACCTAGTTGACCTTAAAAGATTTTGCATAGCAAAGGAAACCACCAACAAAGTGGAAAGACAACCTATAGCACAGGAGGAAATGTTTGCAAATGATATGACCAATAAGGGTTAATATATAACCTACATAAATATGGGAAAAACAATCAACCCAATATAAAACATGGGCAGAAGAACTGAATAGACATGAGAAAATGCAGATGGCCAACTGGCACATGCAAAGATAATGTACTAATCGTTAAGGAAATCCAAATCAAAACCACAATGAGCTATCACCTCACACCTGTCAGAATGACTGTCAATGAAAAGAACATGAATAACAAACGTTGGAGAGAATATGGAGAAAAGGAAATCCTTGTACACTGTTGACAGGAATGTAAGTTGGTGAAGCCACTGCAGAAAACAGTATCAAGAGTTCTCAAAAAGCTAAAAATAGAACAACCATATGACCTAGCAATTCAACTCCTGGGCATATATCCAAAAAAAACCCAAAACATTACTTGGAAAAGTTTCATGCACCTCAGTGCTATAGCAGCATTAGTTACAATTGCCAAGGTACTGAAGCAACCTAAATTTCTATTAGCACTTAGGAGAAAGATAAGTTGATAAAAAAGATATGGTATAAACATACAATGGAATGTTACTTAGCCATAAAAACAAATGAAATGTTGCCATTTGCAGCAATGTGGATAGAGTTGGAGGGCATTATGCTTGGTGGAATAAGTCAGGCAAAGAAAGCCACATACTGTACAGTATCATTTACACTTGTAATGCACAAAATACAATGAAATAGTGAGCAAAAGAGGAGTAGACTTACAGATATCAAGAAAAAACTTGTGATTAACCGGTAGGGAGAGGGGAGGGGCAACTTAAGGGTGGTGGTGGTGATGTAGTTGCTAAGTCGTGTCCAAATTTTGTGACCCCATGGACTGTAGCCTGCCAGGCTTCTCTGAACATGGGATTCTCTAGGCAAGAATACTGGAGTGGGTTGCCATTTCTTTCTCCAAACTTAAGGGTAGGGAAGAGGGAAGTACAAAGAGTTGAAGTAAGATAGATCATGAGGATGTACTGTACAAAATGAGGAATATAACCAATATTTTGTAATAACTGTAAATGGTGCTTCAGTTCAGTTCAGTTCAGTCACTCAGTCATGTACGGCTACTTGTGACCCACTGGACTGCAGCATGCCAGACTTCCCTGTCCATCACCAACTTCAGGAGATTACTCAAACTCATGTCCATAGAGTCAGTGATGCAGTCCAACAATCTCATCTATTGTCTCCTTCACCTCCTGCCTTCAGACCCAGCAACAGGGTCTTTTCCAATGAGTCAATTCTTCACATCAGGTGGCCAAAGTATTGGAGTTTCAGCTTCAGCATCAGTTCTTCTAATGAATATTCAGGACTTATTCCTTTAGGATGGACTGATTGCATCTCCTTGCTGTCCAAGGGACTCTCAAGAGTCTTATCTAACATCACAGTTCAAAAGCATGAATTCTTTGGCGCTCAGCTTTCTTTATAGTCCAACTCTCNGTTCTTCTAATGAATATTCAGGACTTATTCCTTTAGGATGGACTGATTGCATCTCCTTGCTGTCCAAGGGACTCTCAAGAGTCTTATCTAACATCACAGTTCAAAAGCATGAATTCTTTGGCGCTCAGCTTTCTTTATAGTCCAACTCTCACATCCATACATGACTACTGGAAAAACTCATAGCTCTGACTAGATGGACCTTTGTTGGCAAAATAATGTCTCTACTGTTTAATATGCCGTCTAGTTTGATCACAGCTTTTCTTCCAAGGAACAAGCATCTTTTAATTTCATGGCTGCAGTCATGATCTGCAGTGATTTTGTAGCACTAAATAATAAAGTCTGNTGTTTGTAATTTTTCAAAGCATGGTTGACATCTTGAATAAGCAATCTAAAAACAGTTTTGTCTCTTCTACTAGTTCTTAACTCTTGTTATTTCTGACCTCTATCATTTAAAAAATGCAGGCACAAGTCAAATTTGAAGTGAACTGAATAAAAGAAATAATTTCAAAAATCAATGAAATTGACAGTAAGAGCTCAATAGAGAAACTCAACAAAACCAAAAGCTGATTCTTTGGGGGAAAAAAACAAACAAACAAACAAACAAACAAAAAAAAAAAAGGTAAGCTAAGTGTCTAGCCAAGAAAAATAAAAAGAGAAGACACAAACTACAAATATCATAAATGAAAAGGAAGGAAACATTACTATAGATCTTGTGGAAGTTAGATGATAAATACTATAAACTACCTTAGTGTTAGTGTTGGTCCTGTTTGAGTCTTTGAGACTCCATGAACTATAGCCCGCTAGGGTCTTCTATCCATGGAATTCTACAGGCAAGAATATTGGAGTGGGCAGCCATTCCCTTCTCCAGAGAATCTTTCCAACCCAGGGAACTAACCTGGGTCTCCTGCACTGCAGGCAGATTCTTTACTGCTGAGCCACCAGGGAAGCCCTATAAACTACCCTACATCCACTAATTTGATAATCTAGATGAAATGAACCAGTTGCTTAAAAGATACAATTAGCCATGATTCATAAAGAAATAGATGATCCAAATAGGCCTGTGTCTGTTTAAAAATTGAATTAACAATTCATAACCTTCCAAAACAGAAAGCACCAGGCTCAGATGGACTCACTGGTGAATTCTACCAAACATTTAAGGAAAAATAAAATTGTACCAATGCTCTATAATCTCTTTCAAATGATAGAAGCAGGGGAAATACTTACTGACTCATTCTAGGAGGCGAGAATTACCCTAATACCAAAGCCAGACAGAGATATTCCAAGAAACTACAGATTAATATATCCTATGAACATAAATGGGCTTCTCAGGTGGTACTAGTGGTAAAGAACCCACCTGTGAATGAAAGAGATATAAGAGATGTAGGTTTGATCCCTGGGTCAGGAAGATCCCTTGGAAGAGGTCCTGACAACTGACTCTAGTATTCTTGCCTGGAGAATCCCACGGACAGGGGAGCCTGGCAGACTACAGTCCATAGGGTCACAAAAGAGATATACACAACTGAAGTGACTTAGCATGCATGCACATGACCATAAACACAATAATCTTCAATGAAATACTAGAAAATTGAATTTTAAAATGTATAAAAAGAATTATACACCACAGGCAAGTGGGTTTTACACAGATGTGCAAAGCTAGTAGAACATTAAAAATTCTATTAATACATCACATCAGAATAAAAAAGAAAAGTCATGATCATATCAATAGTTTCAGAAAAAGCATTTGACAAAATCCAATAAAATAAAAGTTCTAAGTATATTAGGGAGACAAGGGAACATTCTCAATTTGATAAAGATCATTTACAAAATATCTACAGGTAACATCATACTTAATGATGAGAAACTCAAAGCATTCTCACTAAGATCAGGTAAAAGGCAAAGTTACCCATTTGACCACTCATTTTCAACACTGTACATGTACCAGAAGTTCTTGTTAATCGAATAAGACATGGACAAGAGATAATATGTATACCTATTAGGAAGAAAGACATTCAACTCTGCTTATTCACAGATGAATTTATCATCTATGTAGAAAATCTGAAATAACTTTGTATCATGCTGATCTGCCCAATTTATTAATTCTAAATTTTTTAGTGGAGTCTTTAGAATTTTCTATGTACAAAACATGTCATCTGTAAAGACAGGTTGTTTTACTTCTCCTATTTGATTTTTTTGGGTAATTCTCTAATTTTCAGTGCAATGTTGAATAAAAGTGGCAGGAGTGGGCCTACTTGTTTTGTTTCTGAGGTTATGGGAAAAGCTTCCAGTCTTTCACCACTAAGTATGATATCAAATGTAGTTTTTTTATTAAATGTGTCATAGCAGGTTGAGGAAATGCTATTCTATTCTTAATTTTATGTGTATTTTTATAATGAAAAATATAAAAAGATTGGGTTTTGTCAACTGATTTTTCTGAATCTACTGAAAATATACTGATTGTTTTCTATGTATAGACACAGTGCATAGTGTATTGCATTCATTTGTTTTCAGATGTAAAAGCAACTTTGCATTCTTGGAATAAATCTGAGTTAATCAGTGCATAATTCATTATATATTGCCAGATTTTGGAGTTTTTTTGATTTGATGCCTTGCTTTGTTTTGCATCAGGGATAACCCTGGTCTTATAGAATGAATTTGTAAGTCCTTCTCTCTTACTTTTGGAACAGTTTATGGATCATTTAGCTTCATTTCATACAACTGGGTATATTGTCTCATCATTTTCCTTACTCTCAAAGCATTTTTATCATTGCTCTTTTTATTTCTTCTTTGACCTAACATTTATTTAGAAATATGTTGTTACATAATTTACACTTATTTTTGAGTTTCCCATATGTATTTCTATTATTAATTTCTAATTTCATTCTGCATGGTCAGAGAACATTCTTTTTATTGTTTCTGTCCTTTTAAATTTATTAAGGTCTATTTATGTCATAGCATATTGCTTACCCTAGGCAATGCTCCACGTGGATTTGAGAAGACTGTATATCCACTGTCATTAGGAAGAGTGTTTTATAGATATCTATTGGGTCCAACTGGGTTATAGTGTTCAAATTTTTAAACTCCCTGTTGAACTTCTGCCTAGTTGTTCTATCCACTATTGAAAGAGGGGTATTGAATTCTCCAAATATTATTGTTGAGTTTTCTCTTTCTCCCTTAATTTGTTAGTTTTGCTCTCTGGATTTTGATAATCTTGTCAAATGTATATATTTTTCTAATTGTTTTATCTCCCAGAGGGACAGACACAAACTATTTTAAAATATGTATAACTGACTCATTTGGCTGTGCAGTAGAAACTAACATGGCATTGTAAATCAACTACACTTCAATTTAAAAATTAATTAAAATAATAAAAAATTAAAAATAAAGCATTAAAATGCCATTCTTTATTTCTATACATATTTATGTAAGACTATCTTGTTAAATATTATCATAGTCACTCCACCTTTCTTATGCTTGCTGTTTGCACTATATATCATTTTCAATACTCACACTTTCAATCCTATACACAATACATAGTTGAGTCATGTATTGTATTCAGTCTGATAATCTCTGCCTTTTGATTATGTTGTTAAATACATTCAAGTATAATGTTATTATTTATATAGTTGAAGATAAAATACTTGCTATTTTATTTTTGTTTTCTGTATAGTCATGTTTTTTTAATTCATTCTTTACTGCTATTTTTGCATTAAATGCATATTTTCTAATGCAAAATTTTGACTTATATTTTATTTTTAATTTTTATTTTAGTCATTACTGTAGAGATTGTTGTATATATCTTAACTTATATCAGAATCAGCTTCAGGTTTACAATAACTTAATTCCAATAAGATATAAAAGCACTCCTCCTTTATACCTCTATTCCCATTTCTTCCTCCTCTTTCTTTTTGCATTATTTACATATATAGTATATTCTATAATGTTATAAACCAGTGATACATTGTTNATCAGAGTCAGCTTCAGGTTTACAATAACTTAACTCCAATAAGATATAAAAGCACTCCTCCTTTATACCTCTATTCCCATTTCTTCCTCCTCTTTCTTTTTGCATTATTTACATATATAGTATATTCTATAATGTTATAAACCAGTGATACATTGTTACAATTATTATTTACTTACATAATTTAATGATGTTTAAAGAAGATGAGGAAGCAAAGGAGAGCAAATAATATTGATAACTTTTGTTGTATTAACCATTCTATTTATCATTTGTGGTTTTCTTTGTTTCTGAGAATTCAAGTGACCATCTCTACTAATGTCTTTAGAGCAATATAGCCTTGCTCCCCCTCATCTCCTTGTGTTGTTATTGGCAAATATTCTATATGTTATAGGTACCAAAATATATTATATACATATTGTTTTATGTGGTTGCTTTCTATTTAATTGAGAGAGGAAACATATATTTACTTGCCAGTGTTAATTACATAATTATGAACAAAACTAGTGGAAGTGATGGAATTCCAGCTGAGCTATTTCAAATTCTTGAAGATGATGTTGTAAAAGTGCTGCACTCAGTATGCCAGTAAATTTGGAAAATTCAGCAGTGACCACAAGATTGGAAAAGGTGAATATTCATTCCAGTTCCAAAGGGGAATGTCAAACAAAGAAGGTCAAACTACCTTACACAGTACACATTTCACATGTTAGCAGGGTTATTCTCAAAGTCCTTCAAGCTGGGCTTCAGTGATATGTGAACTGAGACCTTCCAGACGTACAAGCTAGGTTTTGAAGAGGCTGAGGAATCAGAGATGAAAGTGCCAACATTCGTTGGATCATAGAGAAAGCAAGGGAATTATAGGAAAACATCTAATTCTGCTTCGTTGATTACCCTAAAGCCTTTGACTGTGTTGGTCACAACAAACTGGAAAATTATTAGAGATGAGAATATACACAATGGAGTATTACTCAGCCATTAAAAAGAATAAATTTGATCAGTTCTAATGAGATGGATGAAACTGGAGCCTATTATACAGAGTGAAGTAAGCCAGAAAGAAAAACACCAATACAGTATACTGACACATATATATGGAATTTAGAAAGATAGTAATGGTGACCCTGTATGTGAGACAACAAAAGAGACACAGACATAGAGAACGGACTTTTGGCCTCTGAGGGAGTAGAAGAGGGTGGGATGATTTGGGAGAATGGCATTGAAGCATATATACTATCATGTAAGAAAGGAGGCACTGGTCTATGTT
>SJYV01012262.1:0-42841 GCA_006410875.1 Neotragus pygmaeus | reverse complement strand
AAAAAAAATAAAAATTAAAAAAAAAAGTAGAGAAGGCAGGAGAACAGGTACTGGGTTTTCAACTAGATGCATAAATGTTTCTGAAAAGAACACTGCTCCATTTACCTGGTTATTCCTCACCAAGTCTTTTGGAGAAATCAGTAGGAAGATAAGGATAATTTTCTATAGGAATAAATATTTTTAAATATAGTAATACCACAAAGTTTGATCTAGGCTAGAATTCACCTAAGAATTTTGACAATGTATTTTTATTTAATTCTCATAATAACTTATGTGGTAGGTTCTATTATAATTATTTTATAAATTAGAAAAGTAAAGTCTGGAACAATTGAGTGGCTTTTTTTTTCATGTACATGTAATTACTCTGTGAGAATCCAGGACATGAAAACAAGTAGTTCGTCTACAGAATCTACCTGCCAATGTTTGCTAATTGCAGGAAGAGCAGGTTGGAACCCTCGATCAAGAAGATCCCCTGAGAAGGATATGGCAACCCACTTCACTATTCTTCCTGGGAAATCCCATGGACAGAAGAGCTTGGTGAGCTACAGTCCATGGGGTTGCAAAGAGTCAGACATAACACCACGCACACACTTGAAGCATGTATGTCCTTGAAGGAGGAGTTGGGCAACTTATCACAGAGTTACCTAGGAAGACAATGATTAGGAAAGGAAAGGAGGCTTTTGGCCAAGTATTCCATAAGGGACAGCACGAGGCACAGACCAGGAGTAGAGAAGAACTTCACAACTCAGCCTCTGGGAGCTAGAACCAGACCTCCTATGAATGGCGAGGCAATGTGAGAGACAAAAGAAGCCAAATACACTGAAGGATTCACAAGATTATGTATGGCAAAGCCAATAGAGTATTGTAAAGTAAAATAAAGTAATTAAAAAAAAGTTCCAGTATAATCTTTACTAGAATTGACAGTTATTTCAATAGAAATATGTATATGCTTATTGAGCAAGTCAAACTGAAGGTAATACTATAGTGTTTTCTGCTAATTTGTGGTTATGGCACAGGAAAGAATCTGTTAGATGAGGTTGGTCATCACCTCAAATAGAAGAGCAGCATTAGTCAAGAAGTAGAAAGACCAAGGGGTTCTATCTTAAATTTTTCTAGGCTAAATAGGCAAAAAATGAAAACATGCAATTCTAATGGTCTTCAAACTTTCACTATTTTTGTCAGAAAAATGATTACCAGAATAAACACGGTATGTTTTTGAAGAGTATTATAATAAGCATTGATCTAGGTATTTATTATTAGTCAAGAAAAGACATCCTAACAGAGAATTCAAAAATATTTTACTAAAGTTGATTTAAGAATAATTTTGAGGTATATCTCCTGTAATTCAAGGTTATGTGGGTTCCTTTCAATATGACACTGCCACAGATAAGGGGGAAAATACTCATTTACCTTTTGTTTTCACACAATATGTGAACTTATTCAATGAGAGAGCTTTTGATTAAATGGATAAAACAGAATACTACCTGAATCAAACATAAAATACTTGAAAGAAAAATAAAGACTTCTTCCTTATAATAAAAATATTCCACTGCTTATATTCTAATTTAATGTAAAGGGACATTTCATTACATTTTCATATTAGAAGTTATTAGACTTCAGGTTTTACATGAATGGGGATAAACTTTATCACCAGATTCAAGATCATCAATCACTTTCTGGTCTTTGGAAACTTTCCAGTAACAAATTTGGAACTTTTAACTAAGTGAAACATTCTTTTAATATGTAGCTTTTCAATACTAATCACTTTTCACTTAGTAATTTAATAGCTCCCAGATAATTTGGGGCTTGTCTTTCTATTCTTTGAGTATTTCATTCTGTTCCAAATAAGGAAGAATTTTTTAAAATGTGGGAATCCTGTTTTTGCTGCTTCTACTACTACTAGAGTATACTCTGGTAAGAATAAATGATTTTTCATCCTATATCCAGGAAATATGGAGGGTTTCTGTACTAACACATTGCTACTACATCTAAAAGAATTATATCTTTACATGTAATTGTAATATAAATGTATAATCATATTATGCCTACTCTTATTACTTTGCATATCTTATTGAGAGGTTATGTAAGATTAAGAAAATAAATGTTGAAAATGAGAAAAAAGAGTGGACTAGCAAGTGCTGTAAATTTTACTCATAATTAATGCAGAATTGTAACATAAGACCCCACAGTACGTTACTTTATTAAAAAAATAAATCTAATACAATACACTGTAATTTATTAAGAAGCTTAGATACTTAAAGTCCCAATTAAAGGGATATATAGACATAAAAATAATACACTTTAGTTGCAAGAATAAAGAGTGAGTGGACACTCTGTACTTTGCCTTGGAAAAAAGATTATTCTCTTATTATTCTAATTTGCCTATGTCTCTTAGTTTTGAAGGAGAATGCTTAATATATTCAGTATATATTTTTTTCATTTTCTGAACTCCATCCATCCATGGAATTTTCCAGGGAAGAATACTGAAGTGAGTTTCTATTTCCTTCTTCAGGGGATATTCCCAACCCAGGGCTCAAACCCAAGTCTCCCACCTTGCAGGCAGATGCCTTATCATCTGAGCCACCAGGAATGCTCAAATAAGGTTAATATTAATGATTAACCTTAATACGCTAGGATACTAGTCTTTTTACTTGATTCAGCAGAAAAAGTTTAGAAACAGAAATCACACAATTCTGATACCACCACTAACCACCTTTGTTTACATATCTATAAAATCAGGATAGATCTTAGAAAACAAATTTAAAATTAGGCTTTGTCCTGGATATTCTAGCAGTATGCCATTTTCTCTATGTGCATGAGAAACACAAATTTATAGTGAAGCAAGGCCTCTGCTTTCTGTCTCCTTTAAACTAGAAAAATATTCTCATGTATTTTTAATAATGAGATTCTGTGTTATTTCTTTTGAAGAAAGGTCTTTAATGTTTGCAGGAAAAAGCCAGCTATGTGGTGCTATGGTTTGCAGAAAAAAAGAAAATAGACTGTTTCATACAGGTTTAGATATGGAAGAATTTTTAGTGATCTCATTCACTCATTGCCACTCATAACCAGTCATTGAACTCAGTGAAAAATCTTCATAAAAAGACAGGTATTCTAGGTCCTCTTCCTAGACATCATGGCTTAGTAAGTCTGAATTTGAAGCTAGAAAACTGCAATTTTTCAAAAAGCTCTCTTGATTAATTTTTGTCAGTCACATGGGGAACAATTGATCTAGTGTTGTCTGTAGTTTTAGAGATGAGAAAATTAATGATCAAAAAAGGAACAATATCCAGGTGACTGATTTTTGCCTTCAAGCCAAGCCTAAAAACTGTAGAATTTCCTCTCTATATTTGATTGTAGTGCATATCAAAGGAATACATTAAATTGTCACAAGTTAGACAGCTTCTTCAGTATTATAAGATAGAGATTTTATTAAATTAGTTTTGTAATAAATATTATTGATATGCATCTAGGGCAAGAGCACCATCCAATTGTGCAACATTAACACAGACAAAAGTCCTCAGGGTGTTCAGGTGATATTTCAGAATTTGGTC
This sequence comes from Neotragus pygmaeus, assembly GCA_006410875.1. Lineage (NCBI taxonomy): Eukaryota > Metazoa > Chordata > Mammalia > Artiodactyla > Bovidae > Neotragus > Neotragus pygmaeus. Next base: position 39,290 of record SJYV01012262.1, on the reverse strand, counting down.
ATCTTCCTCTTTTCCCTGTTGCTACATGTTGACATCAGCTTCTATAAGCCAGTATAAAATTTGTAAAAAATAAAAATAAAAATAAAAATTGTAAAGGGAAGACAAGTGTGGGCTTCTAAGAGCTAGCCATGTAAACTTAAAATACTTGCCATTTTCCTGCCCTATAGCAAATTTTCAAACGTGTTGAATTTAGTATTGCATTTTCCAGAAAAATTCCATGAGGTACATTGATGCTAATTTAAAGAGTACAGCAGCCAAAAACAGGATTTTCCGAAAATGATTTTGAGCATATTCTGGTTTGCCAAGGAATCAGAGGTCTATTCCTTCTCCTTAGGAAGAGAGTGCACCTATACATTTAAAAGACTGAAGACATCATGTCCTTGGCTAGAGGAATAACAATTATCCAGAAGATGGGAACCTGATTTTCAGATACCTTTTGTATACAACTGGTACTTAAACTCCAAATGTCTTGTACCTAAGTAGCCTAAATTTTTTTCTCGTCCTGTGATGGCTCTCATGCCTGCCCTATATGAAGGGAGAATAACAAGAAAGACGGTATTCGTCCATAGATATGGAAAACCTTCCATATGTCCAATAGATTGCACATGGGTTATCATGCTGATAAAAACATGAAGATCATGGGCATCTTATCTTCTTCCTGACTCTTTAATGCTAATGCATTGATCTATGTCCAGTTATATGGTTAAATTCACCCCCAAACCTATTGTCAGTTGCCCCCACAAAGGAATCATCCTTCCTAGACAGATATTGTATGATCTGTGCTGTATGATCTGCCTTCACAACTGTACAGAAGTAAAGATCAGCCATGGATGTGGAACATTAAGTACCAGATACACATGGGAACATTTGGGTTCCCTCCTGAGAGTGGTAAAGCACTGTGAAATTGGCACATAAGACATTGAGACATTTACATGTTCACTTCTATTAATATTTTACCTGCCCTTCTTCCCCACCTCTGAACTGTTCACAAAGATCGATCTTTCGGACATGGATGCTGGAGGGCCTTTCATTGGTCATTATTAACATTCTTACTTTAAAAAATTATGTATTTTCTAACTTCCCTTTCTATACTTTGGAATGAAAGCTATTAAACTTGTATGGATATAATAATATATGGATATAAAATTAAAAAAATTATCATTCTTTAATATGTACAGAAGAAAAAGAACTTGAACTTTTAGAACAAAATGCCACAGGGAAACTCTCTCTTCTCTGGAACTCAGAACATGATTTTCCACCAGTTTCTATGCGGCAACATAGTTTAAGCCCTATCATCAGATTTTCTTGTCAGTCCTCTGAAAAATCTGATATTTTATCAAAAGAAAAAAAAACTGTCTTTTTCAACAACTAAACTATAGCAACAAACACTTCACTCAGAATCAAAAGATGGTCCTCTGTTCAGGCTGGATGTTTCAGAGTGAATGGGACGAAGATGGGAATGATTCTGTAGACCTGAGAGAAGGAGAGGTTTGATGCTGTCTGTATAATTGTTTCCTTATACAAGAAAATAACTTTATTCAATATTCCTTCTTATAGTTACTAAAGAACCAAGGCAACTTTACTCAGTTGATCATTAAAGTTTCCCCATGGTTAATAGAAACCTCATATTTTTTTCTGAGTTAGCGTATTGGCTTTGAATTCTGCAGTGTCATTATTTTTCATTGTAACTGCAAATATTAAAAAAAAGTTACTGTTGCTGCTTATTTAAACAAATCAGGCTGTTGGACTTTCTGGGGCAGTGGTTAACAAGCAGATTCTAGATAATATATCATTTTTACTCTTGTGATTCTGCATAGATTAACTTTGCAAACTCTGACCTTTTAGCCTCCTGTATTTCCATAGACCTCACTGGACACAAGCCAAAGAGAAACAGTACTATTTCAAACATACAAATTAGGAACAATTCAGTGCATAAATCTAGTCCCTCTCCAGTCTTCTGGGTTCATCAGAATCAAGAAGCTCTCCAAAGTTCACCCACCTATAGAAAGGGCAGCCCCTCTTTAAGAGCCCTTTGTAAAGGTTGAAGAATTCTCCTTGACAAGTCCCATTAGAAATCCAAGAAAACTTGTTTTAATTCCAGGGTGCAAGTTGACAAAGGTTTTTTTCAATTGATCTCATTGAATGCCATAGAGAATAAAACTCAGATTTTTCTTACTCCCCACCCCAAGATCCTGGGAGAATTCTGAGCCTCCAGTTCATCCTCTACATTTCAGAAGCTGTATTATATTTCTATTGTGTTGAAAATTCAGATAAATTAGGCCACTTATCATCAAAGTTAGCATTAGAACATTTGTTTGGAATCATGCTGTCTTAGCCATCAACTAGATATATCACTTTAGTGAAATTGCCTAATGTCCCCAATACATTCTATTTACTTGTAAAATAAGAAAAGAACTAAATATTATTAATAACTAAAGCTTCACATTTCCTCATCCTCTGCCAGCCTCAGTCTCTGTATGACATCTGGGTTTCTTATTAATTAGTAGATCCGAAATTCTTAACTCAAGATATAGCTTAAGATTGTTTGTAGGAATGCATAACAATCTATGGAGATTTGTTTCATTGGCTTACTAAAATATTAATACATTTTGAGATGAACCAGATTATATTTGCCAAATGTGTCTTCAAGAACTTCTATAGTAAAACATGCAATTACCTCTTAGGTAAAAGAATAGGGATGGAAAATGCAAGAGACCTTGCTTTGATCCGTGTTTCAGAAAAATCCCCTGAGAAGGGAATGGCAACCCAGTCCAGTGTTCTTGCCTGGAGAAATCCATAAACAGAAGAACCTGGTGGACTACAGTCCATGGGGTCCCAAAGAATTAGACACAACTGAGCAACTAACACTTTCAATTTCAAAGGCTCAGTATACAATATAAATTAATTTCCCTGATTCAAAATAACTTCAAGGTAAATAGCATAATGTTTCAGGTACAACTTACAAGTCCACATGTTGTCTACTTTGATTCTCAGCAGTAAGTCCTGTAAGTTCATCCAAAAGGACAACAAAGCAGACTCCTACAAAGCAACACATTTGAAGAGACTCAGTCATTTTTGTAATAAGTCAAATCTAGTTATAGCCAAACTCACATTCCTTACTAAAATAATTCAAATTATTCTAAAATCAGCTAAATCATAGAGTAGAATTTGAAATTAATTTTTAAATGTTAATGTGGGAGAGGTTAGGAATTTCCCCTGGAAAAGGGAACAGCTTACCCACTCCAGTATTCTGGCCTGGAGAATTCCGTAGACTATATTGTCCATGGGGTCGCAAAGAGTGGGCAAGGCTGAGCGACTTTCACTATCACTAATTTTCATCAGTGATTAGCTGCTACTTGTATAGTAAGATTTACTTATTAAAACCAATGAATAGCATATTGAAGGATAAAATTGGAATACTAACTCATTTGTAATACTGAATTTCACAAACCACAAATGACAAATTACACTTGTTTTTAAGGTTAGAAAAATTTAAGGAAATTCTTTTTTTTTTTTTTCCCAGCACTTCCAGCCTTTTCCCACAGCCACTACTGCCTCTACAGTCTTTGACCAGCCTTGCACAGACACATGGTGACCAGGCCTCATTTCAGTCCACATTAGGTACACCTAAGCTTCCTGTCCCAGGGTAAAGCTCTGAGCAGCATTTTCTATGGCTCCTTAGGCTCTCAGGGAACAAAGGGACAAGAGAGAAACTCACTTNAGCCTTGCACAGACACATGGTGACCAGGCCTCATTTCAGTCCACATTAGGTACACCTAAGCTTCCTGTCCCAGGGTAAAGCTCTGAGCAGCATTTTCTATGGCTCCTTAGGCTCTCAGGGAACAAAGGGACAAGAGAGAAACTCACTTTTTGCTTTACATGCTGTATGTGATTTAAACTTATCTATTTTTTTTAGGTCAAAGTTTCCCTTTATTCCAAGGTATTTATTGNCACTGCTGTGTGTAGGCTTTCTCTAGTTGTGGAGAGCGGGGGCCACTCTCTGGTTGCAGTGCTTGGGCTTTCATGGTGGCGGCTCCTTTCGCTGCAGAGCACAGGCTCCAGGGCTCACGGGCTTCAGCAGTTGTGGCCCACAGGCTCTAGAGTGCAAGCTTGGTAGTTGTGGTGCCTGGGCTTAGTTGCCTGTGACACGTGAGGTCTTCCCTGATCAAGGACTCAGCCAGTGTCCCCTGCATTGGCAGGCAGATTCTTAACCACAGAACCACCAGGGAGGTCCTGCACGATTTATTTTTTATTTATTTGGAATCAAAATATCAATATAAATACTGCTTGCCTTAGATATGTATATCACAAATATTTTCCACTGTCATCTTATCTTTCAGCTACTTTTTTTTCCACTTGCACTTTTTTTCCCACTTGTGTTTTTTTCCAGAATGTAAAAGTAATATGTAATTTTTAGTGTAGAAAATCTGGGGAATACACAAGAAAATAAACGCCAGCTGTATCATCTGGAGAAAAAGAAAGAAAGCCTTGAAAAAAATATCTTGATTTATAAGGAAGAGAAAAAAATGAAGAGTCTTTAAATGTTTCTTCAACCCTTCATATTCTACTCTATTTTCCAAGGCTACAAGTCACATAATTTGTTTTTGACTCTTTCCAGTCTCCACAGGGTAAATAAATTCATGTAATATGAATCTTATCCAGGATATAGAAAACAACCAGGAAGTTATTTGCGTGGTGACATACACATATGAGATTCTGAAAATGAGAGCCTGAAGTGAATTAGCATATTATGAGTTCCATCAACACAGCTGTACTGGTATTAAGTTATTGACCTTATCATTTAAACCCATCCTTCTGTACTCAGCTTCCTGATGCCGGGGTTGATGTCCTGCAGTCTGCTTTTCTCTTCTGCCCACGGTTCTGTGTTAGACTTTGCCAATAGGGAGTGCTAGAGGGGGACTACAAGGATGGAGGAGTAAGAGTAGACCTGCTCCTTCCCGGTGGATTCCCGTCAGTTCATTTCTGCTTGCAATTCCTATTACTGCCACCCAAACATATGTCTTCACTCCAGAAGATGCAGTTCCCCTCCAAAGCAGCAAGAGAATATGGTTTTAAATTTTTCCAACACTTACAGAGACAGCTTCACTCTACCTTTCTTCAGAGAGGAGGTCTTGGCCCTACTGAGTCCCTCCTCCCTGCTCCGAGACATCAACTTCAGGGGAGCAGTTCCTTCTCCGATTCCTTCGTGGTCTGAGATGTGAAGCCAACCTCCATAGGCCCTTCCTCTAACTTTCTAAGTTTCAATAGTTTCAGCCTACCCTCTTCTTTCCTCAACCCTGGGATGGCCCCTTCTGTCATCCTGTGACCTCCATGATACCTTAGTGTTTGCATTTTTGTCTTACAGTCATAACTTCCTTCCTAGTTAACAATGCACTGCTTTCATCTATTTTCTTCATTCGAATAATTGGTGTGACTTCTTATTCCTATATGATTGATACAGCTGTGTTTCTAGAATCCCATATTGGTAAATATCTCTCCTTTCTCTTCAAATCTCTTGAATTCTCTAGCCAGTTCTCCCGTGCCCTTCTTATACTTGTTGACCAGGTTTTCACTGTGATTTTCATGTTTACAAACAAATTTACCAATCCTTGAATAACTTAATTTTTATCCTGTTTCTTTAACATATCCTTGAAAGCATGGAAAGCCTCAGTACACATTGCACTTTATCATGCAGCAGTAGAATTTTGCTTTATCTATTATTTCATTGTCAGCACTTTCACATAATAACTTCTGTCATCATTTTGAGTTGAAACTTCATCAAAACACTGAAAAAGAAGCTGCAGCAAAGGATGCAGGATATAATACAGAACATACAATTCAGAAGGGAAGAATATTATACAACCAATATTTATAGAAATAAAATATTTTCAGGCAATGATGGAACCCAGAAAAATTTTAGCAAGTTGCTTGGCATCAAAATCAACCACAAGTAAAAATAGGACTTAGAAGAGATTGGGGAGGTGCTTGCCATCATAGACATGCACTATGACATTGCTACTGTAGATAGTGCAAGTGGTGCTTTATAAATAAGAAAATGAACACAAGTTCTGTTTGAAATTGTTGTGTGTGAGAGGCAGAGATGTTAATTTGACTTTTAAATGTAGCCTTCTGGGGCACAAGACAGAGGTAATCAAGCAGTTAATTAAGCATAGTTATACAAAGTGACTATAAATAATATACAATGCATTTCTGATATTGATTTCCAATGCCTTGCCAGAAAGAGACTGTTAGCTTGGTTCTGCTCTGGTGCCCGCAGAATTTGTCTTTCCTTGCCCACACTTGGCAGTTTTCTTCCTAGGTAACCCCTACTACTTTCATTTGTATCAGTTTATTTTGAATCTTTGTTTCCTTAAGACAGAAAAATTGTTTTATTTGCTTAAAAAAGAAAGTAATTTCTAGAAGTAGAACAGTTCTTAATGGCTTCACCAGAAGTTCTTTCTTCTGATAGTACATGGTTTAAGCTCTCGTTATTTGAGTTTCAGATTTTATTATTTTTTGGAGGATCTGCTTGGCTATATGTCTCCTTTCTGCTTCTGGGCTTTCTTCATGCTGAATTACAGAGTGAAATTATGAGCATTTCCAGTGTATGAGAGAGCAACTTTTTGACTGAATCTTATCTGTAAAGTAGTTCCTGTTATTGACCAGGAATATGAAAGTAATGATGTGTTGTCTGTTTTAGTATTTAAATTTCATGTGTGCAGCAATTACGTATTTTGCTATGCAATCACTTCACATATAGTAAAATGTGGGTTCTATTATCCACAAACCCAGGGCAAATATCTCTCAGTGGTAGTTATACAAATTTACATGGTGATAGTAAACTTGTAGTACTCACTTCCCATTAAGAGAGATCACAGTTTAAATATTCAGATAGCCTATTTTACTTCTGGGTACTGAAAACTGCATTCTAAAAAAATTTCTTGAGAATGTAGGAGAGTTAATAGACTCTCTGATAAAAAGATGTGTCATTTGCTTATAACAGTTTCCTGAAAAGGGTGAACAATATTCCTTTATTAACATTTTATCAGTTAAAATTGTTTAGTTATGAGTTAAAAATTTAAAATCTTGGACTTAATTATGACACATACCCATTACACATTCATACATATTCTAACTCTACCGCAAAGACACACTTTTGTGTATGATGCATCAGATATAAAATACTTTGTCACCAGTTTCATTAATCAAGACCTCTAAAAATTGGCAGAAGATAATCTAAATTTCCTTGAAAACAAAATGGCTGGTACTCAAGATATACTGCATTTTAAAAACTGATTCACAGCTACAAATACTATAGACTTGTCAAGATTAAGTAAGGAAGATCATATATCATATGCTGTGCTTACTTTTATTTTTATACTTCATTAAAACAAATATAAGTAGAAACCCTACTAACTAGGGTACTTCGTGTTTCATTTAAAGTCAAATAATTATAAATCAAGGTGTTTACTGAATAGAACACATTGTAATTCTGATACATTAACAGACGCTCCAGAGGGGGCAATGAGAATCTTTAGGGAAATGTTATTCCTCTGGGTGTATGTGTGAAGCTGTGAATGAAAACAGTTCCTTGAATATCAGAGTAATGGGTATACTGCTGCTCCTAAGTCGCTTCAATCGTGTCTGACTCTGTGCGACCCCATAGATGGCAGCCCACCAGGCTCCCCCATCCCTGGGATTCTCCAGGCAAGAACACAATGGGTATAGAGGCCTGAATAAAATAGACACTGAAAACTTCTTTTGAATTGAAATTATTTTGCAATGTGTTGATTTCTTTCAGATTTTGAATGGCTGGTCCTTGCAATATTCTGCTGAAAATAATGGGAGGATTTCACTTCCCCAGGCTATCCTTATGAGAAGAAAGATAACCTTCTTTTCCTTTTAAATTATTATTCACTGTTACTTAATATCGTTTATCTGCTCTGTTCAGTGTTTTGATGATTCTGGCATTTTACCATGTTCATGTTACTTTTCACTAAGGTATAATTTTGAAGAGCAAGATAACCATTTTTCTAGCTTTGATTCATAAAAAATAAATAAAATTATCACATGTTTAAAACTTTGTTTCAGAACAGATTTCAAATTATTTAAGGGCTATGTCTAGGATGGAAGAATGAAGTAATAATACAGGGTCAATAATTATAGGTCATTTTTGTAAATGGAGGATGTCTAGTAGTTTTTAGGAAATAATTTACTTCAAAATTGTCATACTAAAATAATTTTTTAAATAAGGCACAATTTAGTTAAATTTCTTTTAAACATGTGATATTGATTATAGAAATTATTCTTAATGTAAATAAAAAAGATTAGAATAATATAGTCAGTCTCAAAAGGCTTTTTAAGATTGTGAAAATATTTTATTTAAAATATTATAAATATTTTAAATATATGCTCTAGTCTAAATATGTACTCTCCAAATTTGATTATTATAATTAGAATATATAATAAATAGGCTAGTAAATTTTCCCTAACTCTTAAAAGTATTGGTTTTCTGTGTTTTGTCTTCTCTAAATTATTACGGATTTTCTAAAATTTTTGTCACTGATTTTGTTTCAAACATCAATTATGTTCTGTGCTTATAAAAATCAATCGCACTAGTAGATGCCCAATTGGGGGGTTCTCAGTGGAGAAACAAAGGCAAAGATGAACTGTCTGAACATGCTGAGGATCTAAAATTGGGAGTGTATATGGGAGGGCAACATAATTACAAATGTTGCAAAATAGTCAGGCACGACTTAGTGACTAAATCACAACAAGAACAATGTTTTTAGAAGTCCCCAAAAGCCATAAGCTAATATTTTTATTAAGAATAAGCATATTATAGATACTTAAAAAACAGGAAAGCTGGGTATACTGTGGAAATCTCCAGCACTCCCAATCTTTAGAAAAAATAAATGCATTATTATATTCAAAAATAAATTTTATTCCAGTAATTTTGTTAGAAAAACGTTGTGGTAACTTATATTGGAGGAAAAATAAATAAGTAAATAAATTCATTATTATCTTGTGAAAAATAAGATATTTTGAAGCCACTTAATTGTTACATTCTTATAACACTTGATTACAACTTGCTACCTGTGTAGAACATTCTGTCATTTATAGCATACAATTACAATATTATAGCTCATAAATGTTTATGATGCCTAATCTGTACTCCAAGAAGATCCAGTAAAAAATCTACAAAACAAAAATAACTGATGATTATATCTGTATCAGCTATTATGAAAGAGATATTACAATTTTTTTTTTTTTTACAAATGTGGCACTTTTACATACAATTTAGACTACTGCTGCTGCTGCTAAGTCACATCAGTTGTGTTCAACTCTGCGCGACCCCGTAGATGGCAGCCCACCAGGCTCCGTTGTCCCTGGGATTCTCCTATGTGCACTTAAAGAATAATCTTGATGAAAATTTTAATTAAATTTAAAATATTTAGTATTATATGCCATATAAGATAAACTCCTAAAAGGATATATCTGTTTATGTGAGTATGCTGTTGTTTAGTTATTCAGTCGTGTTCGACTCTGGGACCCCATGGACTGTAGCCCTGATAGGCTCCTCTGTACATGTGATTTCCCAGGCAAGAATCAGAGTGGGTTGCCACTTCCTTCTCCAGCATGTGAGTATAAATATGTGTGTGTGTGTATATATACATATATATATATATGTATGTATGTATGCATGTATGCTCTGTCGCTTCAGTTGTCTCCAAGTCTTTGTGACCTCATGGAAGGTAGTACACCAGGCTCCTCTGTCCACGGGATTCTCCAGGAAAGAATACTGGAGTGGGTTGCTATGTCTTCCTCCAGGGGATCTTTCTGACTCAGGGATCAAACTCACATCTCCTGTGGCCCCTGCATTGCTGGCAGATTATTTACTGCTAAGCCGTCAGGGAAGCCCATGTATGTATATAAATTAAATGAAAAAAATATGCCTTTAATTAACTTTCTCAACTTTTTTGTCTATAATTTCCTGTTGAGAATTTATGTTCCTGTCCCTCACTAAATACTGCTAGCCTGACAGCCACCTATTCTGCTGTCTTTCTGTTGATATGAAATATATTGGCATTCAGTGGCTCATACCCACAAGATTGATGATATTATTATTATTCAGAATTCTTTGGAAGCTTTTAGGTTATATGCTAAAGCAGAAGGACAAGTCCACCCAGTCTATTGACTCAGTACATGTTTTAATAACTATAAAAGTCATCATCCTCTCCAAGAGGCCATGTTCTTTTATGAAGCCTGATTTGACAAGTTGCAGAGAATTTCTTATGATTTTGGATTTCAGATTTCAAGCACTGAGGTGGATTTTAATAACTTTTTTTCCCCTTTTCTTTTACTTAGTATGTTTAAGATCAACCTAAATCTAAAGGGCTTTGATTCATCTTGTGAATCCTATTTATTATGAATTTATTAATAATTATTCCAATTAATATTTACCATCTATATGTATTATAGTTTATGACAATTATAATCATATTACTCTTTCACCCCCAAAACCTTTACCTTGATATCGATATTGAAGTGGTAGCAGTGGACTTGAAATTTCCTGAAATATTCTGAAGTATTAGACTGTCATGTATAGTGTTAAAAAATCTTCATGTTCTCATTTATTTAGGTTTCTTTTACTCTTCTGTTATCTAATTTTCTGAGTTAGATCTTACCCTTTTCTCCTCTTTCCTTTGCTCAATATCCTAACAATGAAACAAATTTAGTTTGTATTCTGATTTGTTGTTCAGTTGCTTAATCGTGTCTGACTCTTTGGAACACCATGGACTGCAGCACACCAGGCTTCTGTGTCCTTTACCATATCACAGAGTTTGCTCAAACTCATGTCCATTGAGTCAATGATGTCATCAAACTATCTCATCTTTTGTCATCCCCTTCTCTTCCTGCCTTCTATCTTTCCCAGCATCAGGGTCTTTTCCAGTGCGTTGACCCTTCCCATCAGGTGGCCACAGTACTGGAGCTTCAGCTTCAGCATCAGTCCTTCAAATGAATATTCATGACTGATTTCCTTCAGGATGGACTGCTTTGATCTCCTTGCAGTCCAAGGGACTCTCAAAATCTTCACCACCACCACAGTTCTAAAGCATCAGTTCTTTGGTGCTCAGACCTATTAATGATTCAAATCTCACATCTGTACATGACTTCTGGGAAAGCCCCATAGCTTGGTCTATATGGACCTTTGTAGACAAAGTAATGACTGGTTTTGAATATGCTGTCTAGGTTTGTCATAGCTTTCCTTCCAAGGAGCAAGCATCTCTTATTTTATTGTCTGTAGTCACTGTCCACAGTGATTTTGGAGCCCAAGAAAATGAAGTCTCTCATGGTTTCCACTGTTTCCCAATCTATTTGCCATGAAGTGGTGGGACTGGATGCCATGATCTTAGTTTTTTGAATGTTAAGATTTAAGCCATCTTTTTCACTCTCTTCTTTCATTTTTATCAGGAGGCTTTTTTGTCCCTTTTGCCCATAAGGGTGAAGTCATCTGCATATCTGAAGTTATTGATATTTCTCTCAGTAATCTTGATTCCAGCTTGTGCTTCATCCAGCCCAGAATTTCTATGATGTACCCTGTATAGAAGTTAAATAAGCAGGATGACAGTATACAGCCCTGACGTACTCCTTTTCCAATTTGGAACCAGTCCTTTGTTCCACGTCTGGTTCTAATTGTTGCTTCTTGTCCTGCACACAGATTTGTCAGGAGGTAGGTACAGTGGTCTGGTATTCCCATCTCTTTAAGAATCTTCCAAGGTCTGTTGTGAACTATACAGTCAAAGGCTTTTGTGTAGTCAGTTTCAGTGAAGCAGATTATCTCATATTTTCCAAGTTCTCAAATGCTGTTTGTCTTGTTCATCATCTATGTCTTGAATATTGGTTCAAAATTTTTGCTCTGTATGGCATCAATACAGAGCAGGAGCCTGCTCTTATCATCGTCATCATCATCATTAAACATTCAGAGTTATCTATTAATTATTTGCCCTCATTTCTTTTTTTATAATTCCTGAAGAACAATATTTTCTTCTAGTTAGTCTACTGTGGCCACCTCTTATATCAATCAAATTTCTTTGTTGTTACCTTGGTTCCTACTATTACTGGCTCTTCATCTTGAGGCTCTTTGTCCTTTTGTTCAATAAACTTTACCAGTACACCCAGCAGGGAGTCAGCAAAAGTAAGCATCATAAATAATATTACATATCTTCTGGAATTGTTCTGTGTTAATTTTTGCACCCAAATGTCTCCTGTCTTATTGATTTCCAAAATAAATTTATGACATATTATGTTTTGCTGCCTAAAACATTTGTGGCCTTGATATAGTATACAGTTCTTTCATGTTACAGATTTTATCCCATCTTACTACCCCTTCCCTCTACCTCATCAGCAAATGTGAGCTCATGAAAACCATCATCAGCAAATGTGAACTCATGAAAACCATCTATGTTGAGTGTGTTTTTCTGCCTTTTATACCAGAACAGGCAAGGGAATATCATATATTCTGAAATAAATATTAAATCTATCTTCTCCTATATAAAGCCTGACTTTATTCATGATATCTTATCTTTCTAATTTTTTCAATTGAGATGCTTCTGAATTTTTAAAATGAAATTTAGAGAAAAGTCTCATCATGTGTCCAATGCATCTTATTCCATAGCAGAAGAAACTGTGTTACAACTAGGTGATAATGGAAAAATTTTATAATAAAAAATATTTCCCCTATGGGTACCTTATTTTTGGTAAAAAAGGCAAGAATATATACAATGGGACAAAGATAGCCTCTTCAATAAATGGTGCTGGGAAAACGAGACAGCTTCATGTAGAAGAATGAAATTAGAGCACTTCCTAACACCACATACAAAGATAAACTCAAAATGGATTAAAGACCTAAATGTAAGACCAGAAACTATAAAACTCTTAGAGGAAAACATAAGCAGAACACTTGATTTTATAAATCAAAGATTCTCTACGACCAACCTCCTGGAGTAATGGAAATAAAAACAAAAAATAAACAAGTGGTTCTTAATTAAACTTAAAGCTTTTGCACAACAAAAGAAACTATAAACAAGGTGTAAAGGCAACCCTCAGAAGGGGAGACAATAACAGCAAATGAAACAACTGACTAAGGATTAATTTTCAAAATATACAGCAGCTCATACAACTCAATACCAGGGAAGCAAACAACCCAATCAAAAAGATCTAAACAGACATTTTTCCAAAGAAGACATACAGATGGCTAACAAGCACATGAAAAAATGCTCAACATTGCTCATTATTAGAGAAATGCAAGTCAAAACAACAATGAGATATCACTTCATACCAGTCAGAATGGCCATCATCAAAAAGTCTACAAACAATAACTTTTGGAGAGCGTATGGAGAAAAGGGAACCCTCTTGCACTGTTCATGGGAATATAAATTGATCCAGCCACCATGGAAGACAGTATGGAGATTCCCTTAAAAACTAGGAATAAAAGCACCATATGACTAGTAATCCTAATATTAGGCACATATCCTGAAGAAACCAAAATTAAAAATGACACATGTACCCCAATGTTCATTGCAGCACTATTTACAATAGCTAAAACATGGAAGCAACCTAGAAGTCCATTGACGAATGGATAAAGAAGCCCCGGTGTGTATACACACACACACACACACACACACACACACACACACATATATATATATATACAGTGGAATATTATTTGGCCATATAAAAAGAACACATCTGAGTCAGTTCTGATGAGGTGGATGACCCTAGAGCCTATTATACTGAAAGAAGTAAGTCAGAAAGATAAAGACAAATATCATATACTAACACATACATAATAGAATCTAGGAAGATGATATTGATGAAATTATTTGCAGGGTAGAAATGGAGACACACATAGAGAACAGACTTATGGACACAGCATGTGGGGAGGAAAGAGAGGGTAAGATGTATGTAGAGAGTAACATGGAAACTTATGTTAGCATGTGTAAATTAGACAGCCAATGGGAATGTGTTTTAGGTCTCAAGGAACTCAAATAAGGGCTCTCTAACAACCTAGAGGGATGGGTTGGGGAGGGAAATAGGAGAAAGTCTCAAGAGAGAGGGGACATATATATACATATGGCTTATTCATGTTGATGTTTGACAGAAATCAACAAAATTCTATAAAGCAATTATACTTCAATTAAACATAAATAAATAAAAGCTTTTCCAAAAAATTTGTAGTTTTGGGTGTAAAACTCATGGCTTGAAGTGAGATTAACCATGGTATTAAAGGTCTACAATGTAGAAGAATTTTATGAAGTTTATTAGAAATAATAAAAATCAGTAAAATTGTACTCTGGAAGGCTATTTACCTAAATTCACATATGAGGACATTGTACAAAATGTTTTTGAACATTATTTGAAATTGAATTAGAGCAATTCCAAGAATGTTTTCCCTGATATCAAATCTCTATTAAAAAAATGATTATGATGTTTTACAGAAACAACCATGAAAATTAAGGATTGTCAAATAAAGTGTTATTGGATTCTGAAGCTTAATAATAACATTTTTCTTTAAATCTGTCTCAAAGAAATAACACAGTGAATTGAAGTAATGAAAAATTTTTCATATTTCACTTTGATATTGTTCAAACTCAGTGTATAAATTTCTTTTTAAACACAAATATTATTTTATTTTATTATTTTTAAACAAAAATATTATTATAGAGAATCTGATTTTTCCTTGGAGATATTTAGGATCATTGATAGGGAAATTTACAGTTTAGTTTGATTTAATGAATAACAGAGATACACTAAATACAGATGAACTGCCTATGATTTCAAACAAAAATATAAAATCTGAATTCTTTATAGACACTAAGTTCCTTTGTGATTTAAAAACAGAAAGTTATATTTATTAGAAAAATAAAAGGCCTGAAGACAGGAGTAGTTAACTTGGTCAGAGTATGTAAATAGCGCTACCTTAGGCAAGAAAATATATCCAGTTCCACTAACTTTCAGAATATTAATTGCTCATAAATGTTCATGAATTTATGTGTCACATTAATGGACTTGTTTGAACATGCACAAATTATTCAACTGCCAGTAATTATACTGCAGATTTTTCATTCTATACTTCTGCACATTATGTAAACTAACCTAGCTGAGGCCTTGTCACTGATTCAGAATTCTGCATTTAAGTTTAAACAAAGTAGTTACTATAATAATTGTAATTCACTTTTCTTTTTCTCAAAGCAAGGAAGGATGCAAATTGTGTTGGAAGATTTGTATTCACTCAGTGATAAGTATGAATATACTTTAAATTTTTCCAGTATGGATAAAAACTATTTAAATTTATAGTTTTGCTCATTCAATAACATTTATATGGTTATCATGAATGTTTAAAGAACAGATATTGAAAAACTACATGTTAATTAAAATATATATGGCAAAACAATTCACTGAATGACTTAGTTATGTGTCATTATATATTTTGCTTCCCTACATACCAAAATTGTTTCAAAATTATCCACTTATATTGTAAAAAAACTTTTATGTGTATTTAAATGTTTAAACAAAAAAAGGAGTTTCAGTTCAGTTCAGTCACTCAGTCTTGTCCGACTCTTTGTGACCCCATGAACTGTAGCCGCCATTCTCCTCTGTCCATGGAATTCTCTGAGCTAGAGTCAGTTTAGTTCAGTCACTTATCATGTCCGACTCTTTGTGACACCATGGACTGCAGCATGCCAGGCCTCCCTGTCCATCATCAACTCTTGGAGTTTACTCAAACTCATGCCCATTGAGTTGGTGATGCCATCCAACCATCTCATCCTCTGTCATCCCCTTCTCCTCCTGCCCTCAATCTTGCCCAGCATCAGGTTCTTTTCCAATGAGTCAGATCTTTGCATTAGGTGACCAAAGTATTGTAGTTTCACCTTCAACATCAGTCCTTCCAACGAATATTCAGGACTGATTTCCTTTAGGATGGAGTAGTTGGATCTCCTTTCAGTCCAAGGGGTTCTCAAAAGTCTTCTCTGACACCACAGTTCAAAAAAATCAATTCTTTGGCATTCAGCTTTCTTTATAATCCAACTCATATCCATATATGACTACTGGATAAAGCTTTGACTAGTGGACCCTTGTTGGCAAAGTAATGTCTCTGCTTTTTTTTTTTTTTTTGATTTTTCAAATTTTTAATTTTTTTCACATTAAAGTTTTTCAATAGTGAAGCATACAATAGTTTTTTTTTGTTTTTGTTTTTGTTTTTTTTTTTTACTTTATTTTACTTTACAATACTCTATTGTCTTTGCCATACATCGACATAAGCTGTCTAGGTTGGTCATAACTTTTCTTCCAAGGAGCAAGCATCCTTTAATTTCATGGCTGCAGTCACCATCTGCAATGATTTTGGAGCCCCCCAAAATAAAGTAGGCCACTGTTTCCATTGTTTTCCCATTTATTTCCATGAAGTGATGGGATATGATGCCATGATCTTAGTTTTCTGAACGTTGAACTTTAAGCCAACTTTTTCATTCTCCTATTTCAGTTTCATCAAGAGACTCTTTAGTTCTTCTTCACTTTCTGCCATAAGGGTGGTGTCATCTGCATATCTGAGATTATTGATNTCTTTTCATATGCTCATGGGCCATCTCTATGTCTTCTTTGGAAGAAAAGTTTATTCAGATCCTCTTCCCATTTTTTAAAATTGAATTACTTGTTTGTTGGTATTGGGTTATATGAGTATTTGTATATTTTGGATATTAATTCATTGTCCAATACATTGTTTGCAAATATCTTCTCCAATTCAGTAGATTGCCTTTTCATTTTGTGATAGTTTCCTTTGCTGTGCAAAGCTTTTTAGTTTGTTGTAATCCCATTTGCTTATTTTTGCTATTGTTTCCCTTGTGTGAGGAAACACCCAAAAATATATTGCTTAAGACTAATATGAAGGAGAGTACTGCCTATATTTTATTCTAGAAGTTTAATGTTTGGGTCTTAGATTTCAAGACTTTAATCCATTTTGAGTTTACTTTGCATATAGTGTGAAATGGTAGTGCAGTTTGATTCTTTTGCATATAGCTCTCCAGTTTTCCAACCCCATTTATCGAAGATACGGTCTTTTATTCATTGTATATTCTTGCCTCCTTTGTCATAGATTAATTGCCCATATAAGTGTGGGTCCACTTCTGATCTCTCTATTCTGTTCCAATTAGTCCTTGTGTCTGTTTTTGTGCCAGTACCATGCTATTTTGATTATTGAAGTTTTGTAGGATATTTTGAAATCAGGTTGCATTATACTTCCAGCTTTCTCAAGATTGTTTTGGCTCTTTGGGGGTCTTTGAGCTTCCATACATATTAAAATTAGTTCTAGTTCTGTGAAAAATGCCATTGATATTTTTATAGGGAATATGGCCATTTTAATAATATTAATTCTTTAAATCCAAGAAAACAGTATATCTTTCCATATGTTTGTATCATCTTCAATTTTTTTCATCAGTGTCTTTTGGTTTTCTGAGGACAGGTCTTTTACCTCCTTAGTTAGATTTATTCCTATATATATTCTTCTTTTTTATGTGATCATAAATGGGCTTGTTTACTTGGTGTCTTTCTGATTATTGTTAGTGTATAGAAATGCAACAGATTGCTCAATTAATTTTAATTGCAACTTTACTGAATTTACTGATGAACCCTCATAGTTTTTTGGTGGCATCTTTAGAATTTTCTATGTATAGTAGCACGTCATTTGCAAACAGTAACAGTTTTACTTCTTCCCTTCCATTTTGTATTCCTTTAACTTTTTTTTTTTTTTTTAAACTCCAATAGCTGTGACTAGGACTTCCAATACTATGTTGAATAAAGTTTGAAAGAAAGGGCATCCTTGTCCTATTTGCTCTTAGGGGAAATGCTTTCAGCTTTTCACCGCTGAGGATGATGCGAACTGTGGGCTTATCAAATATGGCCCTTATTATGTTATGGTATGTTCCCTTCATGCCCACTTTATGGAAAGTTTTCTTTATCATAAACAGATGCTGAATTTTGTCTAAAGCTTTTTCCGCATCTATTGCAAAACATCTGACTTTTAGTTTTCAATTGGTTTCTGTGGTGTCACATGGATTGATTTGCAGATATTGACCCAGTCTTTGATCCCTAAGATAAAACCTACTTTAACATGCTGTTTGTTCCTTTTAATGTATTGTTGAATTCAGTTTGCTAATATTTTGTTGAGGATTTTCCACCTATGTTCATCTGTGATATTGGCCTGTAATTCTCTTTTTTTATGGAATCTTTGTCTGGTTTTAGAAAGTGATTTAGAAAGTGAAATTCACTCCGTCATGTCTGACCCTTTGTGACCCCACAGATAGACAGAATATCAGACCACCTTACCTGCCTCCTGAGAAATCTGTGTGCAGGTCAAGAAGCAGCAGTTAGAACTGGACATGGAACAATGGACTGGTTCCAAATTGGGAAAGGAGTACGTCAGGGTGGTATATTGTTACCCTGCTTATTTAACTTATATGTAGAGTACATCATGCGAAATGCCAGGTTGGATGAAACACAAGCTGGAATCAAGATTGACGGGAGGAATATCAATAACCTCAGATATGCAGATGACACCCTTATGGCAGAAGGTGAAGAAGAACTAAAGAGCCTCTTGATGAAAGTGAAAGAGGAGAGTGAAAAAGTTGGCTTAAAACTCAACATTCAGAAAACTAAGATCATGGCATGTGGTCTCATCACTTCATGGGAAATAGATGGGGAAACAGTGGAAACAGTGGCAGACTTTATTTTTCTGGGCTCCAAAATCACTGCAGATGGTGACTGCAGCCATGAAATTAAAAGATGCTTGCTCCTTGGAAGGAAAGTTATGAGCAACCTAGATAGCATATTGAAAAGCAGAGACATTTTTTCCTTTTTTTTTTTTTTTTGCCATGCAGCATGTGGAATATAAGCTCCCTGACCAGGATTGAGCCCATTTCCCATGTGTTAGAAGCACTGAATCTTGACCACTGAACCACCAAGATTCTTGATATGATTTCAGTTTCCTTCCATTCACTGAGACCTGTTTAGTGTTGTAGCATAGGATCTATCCTGGAGAATACTTCATGTGCACTTGAAAATATCATGTGCTCTGCTGCTTTTTGGATGGAATGTTTTATATATATGTAAAAATTCTTCTGGTCTAAAGTGTCATTTAAGGCTTGTGTTTCCTTATTATTTTCTGTTTGAATGATCTGCCCATTAATGGAGTGGTAAAGTCCTCCACTATTGTGTTACTGTTGATTTTTCTGTTTATGCTTGTTAATATTTGCTTTATACATTTAGATGCTTCAGTGTTGAGTGCCTATATTTATAATTCTAACATCTTCTTGGGTTGATCCTGTGATCATTACACAATGGCTTTCTTTGTCTCTTATTACAGTGTTTGCTTTATGGTCTCTTTTTCTTATATAAGATTGCTACCCCAGGTTTCTTTTGATTTCTATTTGCATGATATAATTTTTCCCATTGCCTCACTTTCAGTCTCTGTTTGTCTTTAGATCTAAAGTAAGTCTCTTTTAGGCAGCATACATATGTGTGTATCTTGTCTTTGTATCTATTCGTCCATTCTACGTCTTCTGATTAGAACATCTAGCCTATTAGAATTTAAAGAAATTATTGAAAGGTACATACTTTTGCTATTTTTTAATTTGCTTTTGCTTTGTGTTTGTAGCTTTTTAAAATTCATTTCTTTTTCTTTTCCTGTCTTTCCTTGTGATTTGATGACCAGCTTTAGTATTATGTTCAATTTCTTTCCTTTCTATTTGTGTGTGTGTGTGTGTGTGTGTGTGTGTGTGTGTGTGTGTGTGTGTGCGTGTGTGTGTGTGTGTATCTAATTTTTGGCTTGTGGTTACCAAGAGGTTTATATACAGCAATCCCTACATATGTGTGATTAAGTTTCTGATCTCTTAAGTTCAAACACATTTTTTAAATCCCGTATTTTTATTTCCTCCCCTACTTTCACTGTTTTTGACATCATATTTTACATATTGTTGTTCTGTGTATTCCTTAACTACTTGTTGTGGAGATAGATACTTTTACTACTTTTGCCTTTTAATCTTCCTACCAGCTCTATAGGTGGTTGATTTACTACCTTTCCTACATATTTGCCTTTACAAGTGAGTTTTTTCTTCTTGCAATTTTCATATTTCTAATTTTGGCTTTCTCTTCTTTTGCTTAGAGAAGTCTCTTTTAACATTTCCTGTAAAGCTGGTTTGGTGGTGCTGAACTCTTTTAACTTTTGCTCGTTTGTAAAACTTGTGATCTCCCCATCAAATCTGAATGAAAGCCTTGCCAACCAGAGTATTCTTAGTTGTAGGTTTTTCCCTTTCATCATTTTAAATATATCCTGTCACTCCCTTATCGCCTGCAACTTTCTGTTGATAAGTCAGCTGATAGCCTTATCAAAGTTCCTTTGTATATAACTTAGTATTTTTACCTGGCTGCTTTTAATATTCTCCCTTAGCTTTAACTTTTGCGATTTTAATTACAATATGCCTTGGTGCAGTCCTCTTTGCATTGATCCTGTTTGGGACTCTGTGCTTATTGGACCTGTATATTTCTTTCCCATGTTAGGAAAATTTTCAGTTATTATGTCTTCAAATATATTCTCAGCCCCTTCATCTACATCAATAATATGAATGTTAGACTGCTTTATGTTGTCCTTGAGTTCTATTAAACTGTCCTCATTTCTTTTTTATTCTTTTTTTTTTGTTGTTCAGCTTCAGTGATTTCCACTACTCTTTTCCATCTAGTTGATAGACTCCTCTATATCATCTAATCTAATGTTGGTTCCTTCTAGTGTACTTTTTATCTCAGTTATTATATTCTTTTAGCTTCCCTGGTGACTCAGAGGTTAAAGCGTCTGCCTGCAGTGTGGGAGACCTGGGTTCGATCCCTGGGTCGGGAAGATCCCCTGNCTATATCATCTAATCTAATGTTGGTTCCTTCTAGTGTACTTTTTATCTCAGTTATTATATTCTTTTAGCTTCCCTGGTGACTCAGAGGTTAAAGCGTCTGCCTGCAGTGTGGGAGACCTGGGTTCGATCCCTGGGTCGGGAAGATCCCCTGGAGAAGGAAATGGCAAGCCACTCCAATGTTCTTGCCTCAAGAATCCTATGGACGGAGGAGCCTGGTGGGCTACAGTCCACGGGGTTGCAAAGAGTCGGACAAGACTGAGCTACTTCTCTCAGATTATATTCTTTATCTCTTTTTGTTTTCTCTTTATATTTTCAACTGTTAAAAACTTTCAACTTTTCTGTTTGTCTAATTTTCTTTCAGGTTCTTTGAACAGCTTCAGTGGCTCAGTGGTAAAGAATCTGCCTGTCAGTGCAGGAGACATGGGTTCAATACCTGATGTGGGAAGATCCCTTGGAGAAGGAAATGCAATCCACTCCAGTATTCTTGCCTGGAAATCTCCATGGGCAGAGGAACCTGGCATGCTGTAGCCCATGGGGTTGCAAAGAGTTGGACACAATTTAGTGACTGAACAACCAACAACAGACAGGGATTATTACCTTATGCTCTTTATTGGGTAGATTTCTTATCGTCATCATCACTTTACTTAATTCTCCAGGGATTTTTATCTTGTTCCTTATTTTGGAACATATTCTTATGTTGCCTTATTTTGCCTACTTTGCTGTATTTATTTCAATGAATATGGTAGGTTGGCTGTTTCCCAACCTTGGAGAAGATGCCTTTTTTGAGGAGAGGGTGAGACATCCAATGCATCCAACAATGTACTCCCCTCCGATCATCAGAACTATATGCTCCAGTGGTGCTCTCTATGTGGTCTGTGTGTGTCTCTCTGCTGTAGTGGGCTCACTACTGTGAGCAGTCTGCTAAGTGTGGCTGGCCCTTGGTCCACTCGGTTGCCAGGCCTTGTCTTGTGTAGAGGTTGGTGCCAGATCACAAGGTGGCTTGCTACAGAGCCCTATCATGTCTCAGAACTAGTGCTGGCCCATTGGTGGTTGGANCCGGATTGAATTCTTCTCCTCCGGAGGCCAAGAATCCCGGCGTCATAATTCAACAACAACCTTTCAGTATTAGCCACTGGACCACCAGGGAAGTCTTTTTCTCTTTTTAATCACAATTCCTTTCCACTTTCTTGCTCAGGTTTATGTGTTTTTTGTCAGTCAGTCAGTTCAGTCACTCAGTCGTGTCCCATTCTTTGCAACCCCATGAGCCGCAGCATACCAGGCCTCCCTATCCATCATGAACTCCCAGAGTTTACCCAAACTCATGTCATTGAATCAGTGACACCATCCAACCATCTCTTCCTCTGTCATCCCCTTCTCCTCCTGCCCTCAATCTTTCCCAGCATCAGGGTCTTTTCAAATGAGTCAGCTCTTCGTGTCAGGTGGCCAGAGTATTGGAGTTTCAGCTTCAACATCAGTCCTTCCAATGGACACCCAGGACTGATCTCCTTTAGGATAGACTGGTTGAATCTCCTTGCAATCCAAGGGATTCTCAAGAGTCTCTGTGGTCGAGTTTAATTTCTCTGTATTTGTGATTTTACACATCCTATATTTGCTTTAAAGGTAGTTGAATATCACTGGATCTTTACTGAAGACCTAGGAGTCAGGTAACAAGTGAGCTCCTCTACTTTCATCTCTTTTCTTGCTCGTCTCTACTCCAGGAGGTAGTTTACCTAGGAAAAAGACCTGCGTTCTTCATTTCATTCATTTTAACTCCAGTCTTTTAATTTTTCTTTTACATGTAAATAGGTATGTGAACTCTGAGTTAATTACTATGCTAGACACCAGCCCTACAGCTGAAATAGGGCAGTCCAACAGAGAGTGGTCTAACAGAGAACACCAATATAACATACAGTACAGTAAGGTAGAGTTCTTCTGTAAAGAAATGGATAAGCAAGCAAAAAAAAAAAAAAAAAGACCTTCTGACACTGAAATTTTCCTAATCCATAATGAAATAGCTTAATGACCCAAAATCATTGCCCACCACACGGAAGTTGGGATTGTTAGGCCCCAGAAAGGCCCATTCTCGGGAAACGTCGTCTCACAGATCACCAAGACTCGAATTCGATGCAAAAAGCAAGAGGGTTTATTGAACCGGCGCGCCGGGGTTCGAACTTCCTCGAAACGAGCGAACGAACCCCGACTTCAGTTACAAAACAGTTTTTATACACTAAAGCTGCAAGCAGGTATAGGAGGGGCGAAGACACTCTGAACAAACCGATTGGCGGACATAGCTTGACCTTTACAGAGACAGGTCTGGAATTACATCAAGTCTGAGGAGGTTGATTAACCTCCTTGCGGCGGTTAGCCAATTCCTGAAGGAATAATGTTCTAGGTAATCTTTAACAGGAGAAAACAATTACCCGGGGGGTCTCTTGTGAGGACCAGGCAACTAGGCTATAAGTCATCTGATAGGGAACAGGTCCTTTTTCCATGAGTCATGGCTCGCCTCTTAAATCAGAACAAAGGATTGCTAATAATTTTTAACTTTTTCCCTTCAGGATCAGCTTGGGATGCCTTTTTGTTGCATGTTCTTGTAGATTCCCCAGTTTATGTGGGACTCTTTCAAAGAACTTATTCCCCAAAATACTTTATTCCAGAGCTTTACTTGCAGGAATATTCAGCATATCTATTGTATACCTCAGCTGTTAGGCTTTGCCTCAGGTCTCAATAGCTAGTTTCTTTTCCTTTCCCAATGTTTTTGAGAAATTTCATTACATAGTCTCTTCATTCCCCTGAGAGAGTTCTGAGTTAGGTAAAATAAATGCAACCCCTCTGCACAACACCTCCTCAGAATTCTCAGAGAGGTCAAAATTTTTGAGAACAAGGTCCTCTCTGCTCTCTCTGGAGCCAGAATCAGTGTCCAGAATGGGGACTGGCAAGCTGTGGAAGGGAAACGGGGCAAAGGCAAGTCAAAGCATCACCAAAGTCTCCTACTTGGTTTCACCCCCAGTTCTCCCGATTAAGCATTCACATTGCTGCTGTAAGCCNTTTTTTTTTTTCTGGAACTCCCTTGCTTTCTCCATGATCCAACAAATATTGCCAATTTGATCTCTGGTCTCTCTGCCTTTTCTAAACCCAGCTTGTACATCTGGAAGTTCTTGGTTCACATATGGCTGCAGCCTAGTTTGAAGGATTTTGAGCATAACCTTACTGAAATGTGAAATGAAAACAATCATACAGTACTTAGAACACTCTTTGGCATTGCAATTTCTTTGGGATTGAAATGAAAACCAACCTTTTCCAGTCTTATGGTCATTACTGAGTTTTCTGAATTTGTTGACATATTGAGTGCAGCACATTAACAACATCATCTTCTAGAATTTTAAATATCTCAACTCGAATTCTATCACCTCCACTAGCTTTGTTTGTAGTGATGCTTCCTGAGGCCCACTTGACTTTACATATTCCAGGATCTGGCTCTAGTTGAGTGATCTCACCATCATGGTTACCCTGGTCATTAAGATCTTTTTTCTCTAGTTCTTCTGTGTATTTTTGCCACCTCTTCCAATCTCTTCTACTTCTGTTAGATCCTTTCCATTTCTCTCCTTTATCGTGCCTACTTGCATGAAATATTCCCTTGATATGTTGAATTTTCTTGAAAAGATGTCTAGTCTTTCCCATTCTATTTTTTTTTCTCTATTTTTTTGCATTGTTCATTGAAGAAGGCCTTCTTATCTCTCTTTGTTATTCTCTGGAAGTCTGCATTCAGTTTGCTATAACTATAAATACTACACATATTATTTTCTATAGCACATTTTCTTTTTCACTATGCAAAGCAGTGCATTTTAAAATGAAGATATAAGTAATAGTTTCTGCAAAGAGTCTTACGTTATGACAAAAGTGTTTGTGTGCTTAGTCATGTCTGACCCCTGGTAACTCTATGGACTGTAGCCTGCCAGGCTCCCCTGTCCATTCGATTTTCCAGGCAAGACTACTTTAGTGGATTGCCAGAATTCTGGGATGGATTACCATTTCCTCCTCCAGGGTTTTTCCTGACCCAGGGTTCAAACTTGCATCTCCTGTGTCTCCTGCATTGCAGGCAGATTCTTAATTGCTTGAACAATCAGGGAATAATTTCTATAATTTTTCTTTTGATGGTATACTTCTTTCTTGCTTATCATTTTTGCTTGGAGGTAGAAGAAGCAGAAATTGAGATNGCATCTCCTGTGTCTCCTGCATTGCAGGCAGATTCTTAATTGCTTGAACAATCAGGGAATAATTTCTATAATTTTTCTTTTGATGGTATACTTCTTTCTTGCTTATCATTTTTGCTTGGAGGTAGAAGAAGCAGAAATTGAGATTGTTTCCACTGAATTCATCATTCTAAATCAACTGTTCAAAAGAGTAACTTAGGAATTCTATCTGTTGTTGAGCTTCCCTGGTAGCTCAGTAAAGAATCTGCCTGCCAATGCAGGAGACCTTGATTTGATCCATGGATTGGGCAGATCACTTGGAGAAGGAAATGACAACTCACTCCACTATTCTTGTGTGGGAAATCCCATCGACAGAGGAGCCTGGTGGGCTACAATCCGTGGGGTCACAAGAGTTGAACAAAACTTAGTGCCTAAATAAGAACAATCAGTTGTTACTCGTTATTATTCTTATATAATTCTGGCACTTGGGAAAGCAGTTAAGGATGCATCTGCAATCTCTCAGTATCTACTGTTGATATGTTGATCTCTGCCTTCTTCTCTTGGGTAATTTTATAATATTCTGTCAATGCACCCAGCCATCATATTGTGAGTAAGCTCAAGAAACTCACACAGAGAAGGATGGAGACCCACGGAAGATTACCCAACCTGAACTCCTAGTTGACAGACAGCAATAATTTACCAGTCTTATGAGTGACTACTCTGGGAAGAGGATGTCCTAGCTCCAGTAGAGCTACATAATTTATCACACTGATGCTACATGAAGCAGAGATAAGACATAATGCCAGATCTTGCCCAAATTGAAGATTTGTGAGCAAAGTAAATTAATGATTGTTGTTGTTGCAAGCCATTATATTTTGGAGTTATATGACAGTGGATCATCAAACGCTTTTTATCCCCCCAAACATTTTTATCATATCATAACCCACTGGTTTTACTGCTGGGTTGTGGTGACATGCTAGTCACCAGAGATTAGTATCACTTCAAAGCCAGTATCTAATAATTCCAATAAAGAATTCAATTCCATTTTCTCTAATGTAAAATGGATATAAGTACACTTAAGGAAATTTAACAAAAGAGTCAGAGTATAGAATATTGGATTCACTGCAGGAGATAGTAAGTTTTCCCTTGTATTGAGGAATTCTTAGAATGTAAATAGACTTATATCTGAAACAGTTAAGAAGCCATAAATCCCTTCTATGTCAAGTTAAATTACATATCTGCTAATCATGCCTAGAATTAATCCATCAGTATATGCCAAGAGATTTCTCAATAAATTGCCCATCCATCAGAATACTTTATTTACTCATTTCTCCTTGATTTACTGTGGTAGTGAGTCCACATTATCTGTGAGTTAACTATCATGACCAAGCTCTTGGGGCTTCCCAGGTGGCTCAGTGTGGTAGAGAATCCACCGGGCATTGCAGGAGACTCAGGAGACTGAGGCACAGGTTAAATCTCTGTACTACCTGAATCCCAGTATTCTCTTTGAGGCAAGAGTTCCCGATTTCCCTGTCAACATCTTCTGCAGGCAGCCATTGTAAAGCTTTCTGAGGATGCTCAACTATACATCTATCAATACCCTGATGAAAAAAGTGTCCGGCTGTCCCTCTCAGATTTTATGGTGAAGAAATGGCTAAGCAATTTGAACGTGCTACAGGTCCATCTCCTTAAAACTTTGGACTCCTTCCTTTAATTATTCAGAAAAGTCCTGACAATTCATTCTCATTGACTAACATTGAGTATTTAGTCCAAGTTCTATAGCCAAACTGGCAGAATATTACTGCCACTACAAGGTGGCCAAGCCAATATACTAGTATTAATTTTGAATGAATAAATATATATTGTACTAGTTTTTGTTTGTTTGTTTTTTTGGGGGGGGCAGAAAAACAAACTACTACAAACTCAATGGCTTAAAGATCATGTATTTGCTATCTCGTTTTCCATGGATCCTCTGGTTCTCAGGTTCTTACAGGTTATGACTAGAGACTGCTAAGATTCTAGAGGCAAACAGCAGTCATACTAGTCCCATCCAGCTTCTCCATGGTTAGTTCCCAATACTACAGTCTTCTCTAAAACTAGCCAGAAAAATTTCGTGTTTCAGTATGTTAACATGAATTTTCATATAACAGAAACTTGGGGCTTCTCTGTTGGCTCAAACAGTAAAGAATCTGACTGGATGCATATGACCTGGGTTTGATCCCTGGGTGGGGAATATCCCCTGAAGAAAGAAATGGCAAGCCGCTCCAGTATTCTTGCCTGGAGAATTCCATGGACAGAGGAGCCTGGCAGACTCCAGTCCATGGAGTTGCAGAGAGTCAGAAATGACTGAGTGACTAACACACACACACACACACACACACACACGAACACACACACACCCATACATTCAAAGGTGATCTCCTGTTATCTTTGTTATATTTTATTTAGACACAAGTCACAATTGCTTCCCATATTCAAGGAAGAGGATTTTATAAAACTGAATCACTAGGGGTCACTATGGGGTGGGGCTGCCGTAATAATGATGATGCTGTACTTCAGTCATGTCTGACTCTTTGCAACCCTATGGACTTGTAGTTCACCAGGTTCCTCTGTCCGTGGGATTCTCCAGGCAAGACTATTGGAGAGGGTTGCCATGATCCTCATCAAGAATCTTCCTGATGCAGGAATTGAACATGAGTCCCTTTTGTCTCCTGTATTGAGAGGCAGGTTGTTTACCACTAGCACCACCTGGGAAGTCCCATGATACTGATCAGTTGAAAATTTCCTCTTATCTACAGTATAAGTCCCACGGAAGAAATAATTTTGTTGAAGAAATAAAATAATTCAGCAAAATTCTAACAGTCTTATATATGGTATTTTGTGTGCATTTCATATCCATTTGAACTTTAAAAGATTGTAACTGCATATATATGTTTGAGGAAAATCAAACTGCCGGATTTTCTGAGAGAATAATGCTATAGAGTTTTGTTTCTTATTTTTTTAATCATTATGTGTTTATAATATATAAAACATAAGAATAAAAATAAAGATCTGATTATATCTGAAGTTATTGGTTTCTATCAGATTTTATCTGGTATTCATTCCAACAGTATATTTCTCTCTGGCTCCTGACATGTACTTGATTTCAATCCTAAAACATCACATGTTTTAGCAGGAGTTTAAAATAGTTATCTTCCAGTTAGAATGCAGACAGTGATGGATGCAAGTTGGTTCCCTGGAGACCTTGTTAGAGAAAATCACTCATATGTTCAGTGAGCATTTGAACAAATGGACCTGCTGTTCTACCTAATGCTAGTGCAATTCCTTGATATATGGCCACTGTGTGTGACAATTGATACTGTCATTTACTTGAGAATCATAACGTTTCTAAACTCAAGTCATAAAAGCTGTATATTCATGCTTCTTTAAGAGGTTATCACAAATCAGAAAAATAGATGAATAATTCTGGTTCAGCCAGTTATTCAATTAAAATAAATGCATGTCCATAGTTGCAGGAATTAAAACACTATTTAATACATTTTTATATTAAGGTATTCTGGAAAGCTCCAGTTGAGCATGCCTCCTGGTGGATTCTATTTTTTAGGCCACAGGTGATTCACCTTTTGCTGTTATTGGCAGAATTGTCTAACCATCAGAGAGCATAAACCTACTATGTCTTGTGTAAAGCTGCCAACAGTAACTTTAATCTGAGTATCATGGACTGAAGTAAGTTATTTAATTTGATTTCCATTTATAAATATATTAAGTATTCCATGAGATATTTTTGTGGATCAAGCCTAAAGGTTGTTTAGATGTTTAACACAAAAACTAAAAATTAAATGTCCGTATACTTTTATAACAATACATAGCTTCCCTAATGGCACTTTTATAATAGATTCAAATTGCAGTTAACTTGCTTTCAAAAGGAAAAGGTTTTCCAAAATGTATTGCAAAGATTTTATATGGCTATTTGATACCACATTCAATATTCAAATAAGAAATCATAGAATAATATGTTTTCTACTTTAATAAAAGGGAATAACAACTGAATTTTTTTGGACTCCAAAATCAGTGCAGATGGTGAATGCAGCCATGAAATTAAAAGATGCTTACTCCTTGGAAGGAAAGTTATGATCAACCTAGATAACATATTGAAAAGCAGAGACATTACTTTGCCAACAAAGGTCCATCTAGTCAAGGCTATGGTTTTTCCAGTGGTCGTGTATGGATGTGAGTGTTGGACTGTGAAGAAAGCTGAGCACCAAAGAATTGATGCTTTTGAACGGTGGTGTTGGAAAAGACTTTTGAGAGTCCCTTGGACTGAAAGGAGACCCAACCAATTCATTCTAAAGGAGATCAGTCCTGGGTATTCTTTGGAAGGAATGATGCTAAAACTGAAACTCCA
This sequence comes from Neotragus pygmaeus, assembly GCA_006410875.1. NCBI lineage: Eukaryota > Metazoa > Chordata > Mammalia > Artiodactyla > Bovidae > Neotragus > Neotragus pygmaeus. The sequence goes on along the minus strand of SJYV01012262.1, from coordinate 9,735 downwards.
ATACTTTGGCCACTTCGTGTGAAGAGTTGACTCACTGGAAAAGAACCTGATGCTGGGAGGGATTGGGTGCAGGAGGAGAAGAGGATGACAGAGGATAAGATGGCTGGATGGCATCATTGACTCTATGGGAATGAGTTTGGGTGAACTCTGGGAATTGATGATAGACAGGGAGGCTTGGCGTGCTGCAATGGATGCGGTCGCAAAGAGTTGGACATGACTGAGTGACTGATCTGAACTGAAAACCAGAAATGTAAGCAATCAAAAAAAAAATGTGTTTGGCATTAAAATTTGACTTAGTCACTTAATTTAAATAAATATTACTTCAATTCTAGGAACTGAGTCTACTACCATAGATTGAAGTCAAAGCTGATGAAGAAAATGCCTTTGTATCAATTGATCAGGTGCATTTTTCTCTCCCAATAAGCACATTATAGTTATTATCACAAACATAGACAGTCCAGTGGCTTTATTTGGCTTTCAAAATCTTCTCTCACAAATGCCGGGGATTAAATGGACACATCCAGTAGGTTTCAATAATCTGAATATTAAGAAATAGTTTCTGGTCTTATGTTTAGANTCATAAGGGTGGTGTCATCTGCATATCTGAGGTTATTGATATTTCTCCTGGCAATCTTGATTCGAGCTTGTGTTTCTTCCAGTCCAGCGTTTCTCATGATGTACTCTGCATAGAAGTTAAATAAGCAGGGTGACAATATACAGCCTTGACATACTCCTTTCCCTATTTGTAACCAGTCTGTTGCATATATATGGAATTTAGAAAGATGGTGTCAATAATCTTGTAAGAGAACAAAAGAGACACTGATGTATAGAACAGTCTTTTGGACTCTGTGAGAGAGGGAGAGGGTGAAATAATCTGGGAGAATGGCATTGAACCATGTATAGTATAATATATGAAATGAGNATGGAATTTAGAAAGATGGTGTCAATAATCTTGTAAGAGAACAAAAGAGACACTGATGTATAGAACAGTCTTTTGGACTCTGTGAGAGAGGGAGAGGGTGAAATAATCTGGGAGAATGGCATTGAACCATGTATAGTATAATATATGAAATGAGTCACCAGTCCAGGTTCGATGCATGATACTGGATGCTTGGGGCTGGTGCACTGGGACAACCCAGAGGGATGGTATGGGGAGGGAGAAGCGAGTGGGGTTCAGGATGGGGAACACGTGTATACCTGTGGCAGATTCATGTTGATACATGGCAAAACCAATATAATATTGTAAAGTAATCAACCTCCAATTAAAATAAATAAATTTATTTAATAAAAAATTTCCCGACTTGAATATAAAGTGAAAAGATTACTAGTTATTCTTTAAAAAATAAGAAATAATTGTTTATGTAATACAACATATATAAAATAATCATGAGTTAATATACAAATATAACTAATCTCATTATTTCCCTGTGGCTCAGATAGTAAATAATCTGCCTGCAATGCAGGAGACCTGGGTTCAATCCCCAGGTTGAGAAGATCCCTTGGAGAAAGGAAAGGCAAGCCACTCCAGCATTCTTGTCTGGAGATTCCCCTCCCATGGAGGAGCCTGGCAAGCTACAGTCCACATTCCGTGGGGTCACAAAGAGGTGGACTTGACAAAGTGACTAACACTTTCACTTTTCAATCTCATTATTTAGAATAGTAAATATGCATTGGAAACCTGATTTTTCTAATTTCCTAGTTTAATAAAGAAGAAATATGATAAAACTAAACAAATACTGTTTGAATCTTTCAGTTATATATATGTATGTAATTTATGAGACCTACATACATTTAAATGATGTATGTTAATAAATAAGTATATGAATAAGTATAAAAATTACATATATTTAAAATACATTTAAATAGTATGAGCAATGTCCTGTGAACTTCAATTGCATTCTATTACTTACTATTCTTCTTCTATTACTAAGGTTTATTATAATTCTTGCCATGGTGTGATGATGTTGAGATATGTTTCTCATGGTCTATTACATTCCTTATTTCTTACCCAACTTATATATCAAAACATGTGCATGCTGATTTTTTCTGTCAGCTTGATATAGTTATAAAAATATCCCAGTAGAAGTAGATGAGAACATATCTAAGCTTCAGTTTCAATATAAAAAGTATGACTCCTCAGGTATATATGGATGGATGGGGATTCAAATAAGAAAACTTAAAATTACTTTATGTAAGAATTTGGGATTTTGAAACAAACAACTGACTGTTCTAGAAGATGAAATAAGAGAATAGATTTCTGGTTGGAAAGGAATTGACCTCAAAATATGGTCAAGGTAGGCTAGAAAGAAAGGGAGTGAGGGAGATTTCACTGACAAAGGAAAAAGTCCAAGAAATTTTCAAGGAAGGCACAAGAATAAGACTTTTATCAGAACTTTTATGGCTTGTGGGAGCAAATATTGTTCAGTCAAATATATAGTCAGGAAATTACTTGTTATGCAAGTTATTATCTGAAACACTTATGTTATACAATTTATACAATAGATATTGTAACTAATGATACAATATTTATAAATTGGAATGTAAAAGTTTAACCCTACCAATCTCTTTTCCAACATTTCTAAAGAAAGTAATGCTAACAGTAAGTGATGTTAACACAGTAAACATCCATTTACATAGTTTTCCATTTTTCTACATATATGCACAACATATTTGAAAATACATATTTTTTCACTATTGATTATTTTGTAAAATACAAAGATATCATATTTCAGGTCTAAAGTTGTGTATCTGGAAAACTTGGGGCTAGATGTGTTTCAAGATTAAGATATTTTTTCAGATTTAGAAACATGGTATAATGCATAACCGATCAGGATTTGTGGTGCATTCCTTAAATACATTAACATGTCTACAGTAAAATATATGGAAATACACACCAAGTAAAACAATATCGGGAAGAAACATGTCAGTTCAAGATATGTTTCATCACCAAATGAGTTAACAACAAATTATATGGCTGAAAAAATTCAATTTTCAGAACATTTAGGGGAGAAGTCCTGAAATGCAAGAAAGACACTGTGCACCTACAGATATATAGTCAGCTGTTTATATAAGTCGATTCTGCATCTGTGGATTCAATCAACTGTGATGAAATTTTTTCAGGCAAAAAATAATTTGAAAGTTCCAAAAGGCAAAGCTTGAATTTGCATAGTCAAATATTTATATAGCACTTATGTTGCATGTACAACTATTTGCAAAGTATTTACATTGTATTAGGTATTATAAATAAACTAGAATTTTTTGAAATATGTGGAAGGATGTGTTTGTGTTAGTGTTAGTCGCTCAGTCGTGCCTGACTCTTTGCGACCCCATGGACTGCAGTCCACCAGGCTCCTCTGTCCATGAGATTTTCCAGGCAAGGATACTGGAGTGGGTTGCCATCTCCTTCTCCAGGGAATCTTTCCAACCCAGGGATCGAACCCGCCCCATACCGGGTCTCCTGCACTGCAGGCCGATTCTTTACTGACTGAGCTAGTTTATGTGCAAGTATTATCCCACCTTACATGAGGGACTTAAGTATCATTGGATTTTGGAGTTTGGAAGGGTGGAGGAACTAGAGGTGGTTTTCTGAAACTAATCCCCTGGAAGATACCAAGGGATGGCTGTACTACTCTCCAACTGGTTTCTCCTACTTAATACATTATGGCAAGTCTTCTATCCTGTTAAACGTATATTTCAGAAATTATTTTCTTAGTATTAAAAAGTTTAAGCACGGTTTATCTAACATTTTTCCATGACTTTTTTGTTGTTTTGATATTACAGACACAGACAAGAATGAAATGTCCATTTTAATTGTAAAATAGTATTTATTTTGAAAAGATTTATCTGGATTTAAATCACTAGACAAGCAACTTGGAAAAGCATGTATTTTAAGTAACTAGAAATTATCTTTTAATAGCATTTATATACCTTTATTCCATTTTAGTGATTGAAGTAACTGAAAACTAGGCTTTAACCACTTCCAGTGTACCCTTGAGTCTTTGGTGAGGATTTTTGGACCCCCAGTATATAAAATTTGGGGATCCCCTCATAGCTCAGTCAGTAAAAATCTGCCTGCAATGCAGGAGAACTGGGTTTGATTCCTGGGTTGGAAAGATCCATAGAGAAGAAGATGGCAACCCACTCCAGTATTTATGCCTGGGAATTCCATGGACAGAGAAGCTGGTAGACCATAGTCCATGGGGTCACAAGAGTTGGATATAACATAGTGCCTAAACCACCAGTGTATAAAATTTGCCAAGATTCCCTTTTGTGGAAGGCAAAGATACTAACTTTGCCCACCTATTCCCAAAAGCATTGGCAAGAAGGGAACTTTGTCATATTGGCAGTGCTCCCCACCTTTTTTAATGTGTCCATTAGTTATATGGGTGTTCACCTTTATATAATTTATTTAAATATCCAGTTGTGATTCTAACTCTTTTTGAATGTATGGAATACATGAAAAAGTATAAATATCATTTACCAGTAGAAGTTAATTAACCAAAGTTATATCTAAGAGGATTACATGTCTAAAATTTTTCAGTTTAGTTGATATCAGGTATCAGTCACTATAGGTGGATCTCTGACATAGTGAGAAACAATTTGTTGTAGCAGGCTTTTGCTATTTAAATTGCATTTGATGCCTTAGAAAGAACATAAGAGGATGAGGTACATATACACTGAAAAAAAAAAAACAAATATAATTTATTTTTTTTTTTACTTTTTTACTTTATAATACTGTATTGGTTTTGCCATACATCAACATGAATCTGCCACAGGTGTACACGTGTTCCCAGTCCTGAACCTCCCTCCCACCTCCCTCCCCATACCATCTCTCTGGGTCATCCCAGTGCAAAACGAATTGCCAGTCTAGGTTCGATGCAGGATACAGGATGCTTGGGGCTGGTGCACTCAAATATAATTTCTTAAAACATTTTTTATTTCAAAGTGAAGTACAAGCAGCAAGACAATTCAACTCATGACCAAATGAGTTTTTAAACTTTCACAACTGTCTAAATTCCAGTACAACAGTTTTCAAAATTACTAATTGTAATAATTTCCCTTTTTAAATTTCTTTGTCCCAAATTTTAGAAGAACAAAGCTGAGTTTATATAGAACTATGAATTGTTTTCCATTCATTCTCATTATATAACTATTTTTTCATATTTCCAATAAAATATTAACTAAAGGTGATCCTGTTGACTATAATAAATGAGCAAAATTATTTGACTTTTAATGGAAAAATTGGAAACCTTTCTAATGATGGAATAATGCCCTTGGTATTTACCATTGCCACTGAATCACCTGGTCCAGCACATTGAGATTTTAGAAGTATATATTAAAACACATTGTACTAATTCAGCATATTAGCCTTCTTAATGAGGTGAAGGTAACTGCAAAAATTTAGTAGCATCCTTTTTCAATTAGAAAAATATATTACTTTAATTCTCTATAACCATATTAATTAAATCATTACACAACAAAGATATTTCATAAAGTTTTAATAACCTCTATTTCACATAGGATTTATAAGTTCCTAAGTGAGTGGATAATAACTTTGACTTTAAACTTTAGCAAGTTAAAACAAATCATCTTGTTTGTCTGTGTTATTCTCTTAGGTAATGTCAATTTATAGTGAAATGCCAATATATGACTCACAGATCACCGTTGCTAAGTCTGAAATGATAATGAAGTACTTAAAACATTAAATGTTACATTAATATAAATGGGAAAATTTTAAATGCTTTTTAAATACTTGGCAATCTCTTTGTTTAGTACTATTGGAGAAATGGTATTAATCCCATCAAGTGGAAAGTAACTACTTCAGTTCAGTTCAGTTCAGTCACTAAGTCTTGTTTGACTCTTTGCGACCCCATGAATTGCAGCACACCAGGCCTCCCTGTCCAGCACCAACTCCCGGAGTTCACCCAAACTCATGTCCATCGAGTCGGTGATGTAACTACTTAAACACATTTGAGTCTCAAAGTTGATTTGTCTGAGTACCTAGAGAGTCAAGGACCTTAAAAACTAGATTTGATTACCTATCAAGAACAAAGTATGAAGATTTGAGTAAATAGCTTTCAGTTCAGTTCAGTCCCTCAGTCGTATCCAACTCTTTGCGACCCCGTGAATCACAGCACACCAGGCCTCCCTGTCCATCACCAACTCCTGGAGTTTACCCAAACTCATGTCCATCGAGTTGGTGATGCCATCCAACCATCTCCTCCTCTGTTGTCCCCTTTTCCTTCCACCTTCAATTTTTCCCATCATCAGGGTCTTTTTAAATGAGTCAGCAATGAATTTTTCCCTACACACCTCTTCTGTGGTGGGGCTTCCCTGTTGGTCCAGACCATAAAGAATCTGCCTGCAATACTGGAAACCAGGTTGGATCCCTGGGTGGGAAAGATACTTTGGAGAAAAGAATGGCTACCCATTCTTTGGAGAATTGCCTGGAGAATTCCAAGGACAGAAGAGCCTGTTAGGCTACAGTCTATGGGGTCACAAAGAGTCAGACACGACTGAATGAATAATGCTTTCACTTTACTTATTACCTCTATCATACTGAAAGAAACTTAAAACCTTTTTGCTAGAAGAGTTAAGAGAGTGGACTCTAGATGGTGGCGGTATTAATCTGTGTTTAGTGGATTGAATCATAGTAGAAAAGGGAGAGAGAAAATCCTATATGAAATCAATGAAAGTCAAAGAAAAATAAAAATCATGCTCTGTTACCACCTCTTAAGACTTTGGGACATAGCTTGGGGTATTTGATTGACTAACTTTATCTAGCAGAAGTAGAGTAAAATTGGTATTTTGATCAATTAAAACACCTCATTTCTCAAGTAGACCTATTGCAGTAAAATACAAAAGGTTCCAGAATTTCCCACTTGTTCTACAGTTATAGATACAGAATATCACTGAGATGTAAAAATCAATGAACCTGCCACGGAGTTTCTGTGGTAATAAGAGGATGACCACACAGCACAGGTTATGAGACATAGTCTAGACCTGCGATACATGGAGGATGTGACTGAAATTGAGAGAGTGAGTCAGTGATTCTACTAACTTCAGGAGAATACTCCATTGGGTCATATCAGATTGAAGAGATCACCAGGGCTTGCTAGTGCTAAAACAACTGAACATGAGTGACACTAGCCTCAGACTTTTAGTAACAGAGTCAGTGAGGGAAGAGGTTGCTGCCCAATCAGTAAAATGAGTTAGACTCAGTAGGAAAATAATGTTAAGTAAACAAACAAATAAACATCCATGTAAGCACAGATCACCCAAATGCATTGATCCTTTTCATCATTATTCAGCTTTTACATTTCATGCATGTCATCATTAGAGTTTACTCATGTTTACTTTCAGTAAACAGCAATTATTTAATTGCTTATTGAAAAATACACTTCATATATAATTTTCACATGTGGATGGAGCATTGATCTTGCAGCTTGTGTCTAATTGCATAAAAAATGATGTATCGTGTTTATATCATTAATAGATACAAAATCATGTTAGACATTTTGCTATAAGAAATCTCTTTTGCAACATGTCCAAAAATGACTGTAGATATACTAACCATTAGGATATACAAAGTGCCAAATTCTTCTTTGAATTTAAATAGCTTATTTCTGAGAATTCTCCAAAGAAGCTAAACTGTACATGTTTAAATGAATTTTTATGAATATCATTAAATATAAACATTGATGAAATTATTTACTCCTTCATACATGGGTTTTAATGTTGGGAGGTAATTCTCTATCATTTCTCTCATTTATCAACATCTTACAATAAAATACTGACAACTTTTTGTTTTGGATTATCATTTCAAGGGTATTTGTATAGTAAACATCCTTGGAAGATAGAGAGAGTGTTTCCATAAAGAAGTTTCTAAGGTTAAACTTCCTCAATCTGGGAAATAAAATGACAGCTTGAATAGTATCCTTCTACATTCACCTGTATCATCCTCAGGGGAGTTCCCTGAGGAACCAGGGCAAACATGAAGCTCATTCAGTTGGTAATGCCACAAGTATGAAGGTTCTTGGTCTGATTCAGAATTCTCATATTTTCTGCCTGCATCTCTGAAATATGGAAGGCTAACTTACAAGCATGCAATCAAGATACAATCTCAGATTCTTCACAGTTCTGTGCTAGGCACTAGGAATACATAATTTGGACCAGAAATGCATACTCCCTGATATCAATAAGTTTACCATCCCATTTAAAAAAAAGTGTATATGTTTGATGGATCACACAGGAAAAACACATCTGCATAGCAGCCTGAGGAATGTGCATATCTAGATGTCTAGTAGTCTACTCTGTATTCCACATAAATTCAGCTCAACGTTAAGAGAAAAAAAATGGGGTTTCCAATAACAAGATAATCAGAACATCGATATTTAGATTCTAATAAGGAGATAAGATCAGTATCTAATATTTTAGGACATATTTTAATGTGCAGAGGATTAATTTTCTCATAGGATATCCTAGCTCAGCTTACTTTCTGTAATGTAGTGGTTACTAGGAAGGAGAATGTGAGTTTTGACACAGTAGTTACTTGTACTGTTTTTGACTAGTGTATTATAAACTTGCTGAAACTTACATGAGCAAAGTCACATAAAATCAAGTATGCCATGCAAGGGCATTATGTCATGATAGAAGTATAAGCATAATGATTGCATACTCTTTAGTGTTCCTTTCTGACCTCAAATGCATAGAAATGAAGGTCATGTGTACTTTAAAAAATTCACAATTTTGCTGAAAAAAGGTATATTATTGAATCAGAAATTAATAGACATTCCTGAAAGAAGATAGGCAGAAACAATTTGATTAACAAAAAAAACCATAGACTGAACTTACACTGCTTTCAAAAAGTAGTGATGAATTAACGTGGGAGAAATTTAGTTGTTCCAGGAAGTAGTCAACCATGACCCTTTGTTTAGGCAGAAGCAATGAATGTGGGACTTATTAATAGAATGGTAGAGTAATGCCTCCACCGTGCAAGTCCTTGAATGGAAGACCCCCCAAAGTTAAGAAGATCAGGACATTCTACCTGGAGGTCATTAAAATGTAGAAAAACTGTGAGAAGAGAAAGCAAGTCCAAGCAAACTTGAAGCCTCCAATAACAAGATGACCAGACAACTATCCTACCAAAAATAGGATAATTGCCAGTAACTTTATAATGCATCAAGCTTTGTTTTATTAAATGCACATTGAACAAAGTAAAATTTATCTTAATTAATTTGGATAACTGTTTTTACCTTGTTTTTCTACTACTCTTCCCTCACCTTATACTGTATCCCCAAAGGACAAACTTATTCATGCTCAACACTAGTTGTATCTAATTGAAACATAAAGTAGTCAGTATTTATTATTGAAAAAATGTTTGATAAATACCAATACAAATAGATAGCAACATGACATTGTTAAAAGTAATATTCAGTTCAGTTCAGTGCAGTTCAGTCACTCAGTCGTGTCCATCTCTTTGAAATCCCATGAATCGCAGAACTCCAGGCCTCCCTGTCCATCACCAACTCTCGGAGTTTACCAAAACTCACGTCAATCGAGTTGGTGATGACATCCACCCATCTCATCCTCTGTTATCCCCTTCTCCCCCTGCTCCCAATCCCTCCCAGCATCAGGGGCTTTTCCAATGAGACAACACTTCACATGAGGTGGCCAAAATAGTGGAGTTTCAGCTTCAGCATCAGTCCTTCCAATGAACACCCAGGACTGATCTCC
>SJYV01012260.1:0-11994 GCA_006410875.1 Neotragus pygmaeus | reverse complement strand
CTCAGTTCTTTTTGACACCAAGAACTGCAGCACGCCAGGCCTCCCTGTCCATCACTAACTCCCGGAGTTCACTCAAACTCACGTCCATTGAGTTGATGATGCCATCCAGCCATCTCATCCTCTGTCATCTGCTTCTTCTCCTGCCCCCAATCCCTCCCAGGATCAGAGTCTTTTCCAGTGAGTCAACTCTTCACATGAGGTGGCCAAAGTATTGGAGTTTCAGCTTTAGCAAGTCTTTCCAGTGAATACCCAGGACTAACCTCCTTCAGAATGGACTGGTTGGATCTGCTTGCAGTCCAAGGGACTCTCAAGAGTCTTCTCCAACACCACAGTTCAAAAGCATCAATTCTTCGGCGCTCAGCTTTCTTCACAGTCCAACTCTCACATCCATACATGACCACTGGAAAAACCATAGCTTTGAATAGATGGACCTTTGTTGGCAAAGTAATGTCTCTGCTCTTGAATAGGCTATTTAGGTTGGTCCTGACTTTTGTTCCAAGGAGTAAGCGTCTTTTAATTTCATGGCTGCAGTCAACATCTACAGTGATTTTGGAGCCCCGAAAAATAAAGTCTAACACTGTTTCCACTGTTTCCTCCTCTATTTCCCATGAAGTGATGGGATCAGATGCCATGGTCTTAGTTTTCTGAATGTTGAGCTTTAAGACTACTTTTTCACTCTCCTCTTTCACTTTCATCAAGAGGCTTTTGAGTTCCTCTTCACTTTCTACCATAAGGGTGGTGTCATCTGCATATCTGAGGTTATTGACATTTCTACTGGCAATCTTGATTCCAGCTTGTGCTTCTTCCAGTCCAGCATTTCTCATGATGTACTCTGCATATAAGTTAAATAAGCAGGGTGACAATATACAGCCTTGATGTACACCTTTTCCTCTTCGGAACCAGTCTGATAGTCCATGTCCAGTTCTAACTGTTGTTTCCTGACCTGCATATAGGTTTCTCAAGAGGCAGGTCAGGTGGTCTGGTATTTCCATCTCTTTCAGAATTTTCCACAGTTTATTGTGATCCACCCAGTCAAGGGCTTTGGCATAGTCAAGAAAGCAGAAATAGATGTTTTTCTGGAACTCTCTTGCTTTCTCCATGATCCAGCAGATGCTGGCAATTTAACCTCTGGTTCCTCCACCTTTTCTAAAACCAGCTTGAACATCTGGAAGCTCACGGTTCATGTATTGCTGAAGCCTGGCTTGGAGAATTTTGAACATTACTTTACTAGTGTGTGAGATGAGTGCAATTGTGCGGTCGTTTGAGCATTCTTTGGCATTGCCTTTCTAGACATATGTTAGAAGATATCAATTCCCAAAATAGAAAATGCAGTAGGAATTAAAAATTTCAGTAGTTAGGAAGCCATATTTACTCCAATATTAGTTTTTCAATATCTATGCTTTCCTTTTCAGTTTTTGTTTTTTGACATGTAAGTTTTTATTAATATTGATACTTTAGTTCAAGACATGTGATAGGCATATCATTGTATTTTAAATTTTTAGCTAGTTTGTATAATAACATCTACATCTGTATTCTACTCCAGTTACCACCTATTTTTATGTTAGTACAAGTGCTTTAAAAATTACAGCTTATGTTTTACTATCTCTTACAAGAAATCTTTTTAAATTGCTCTGTTCTAAACATATTATTTTCTGATTATATCAAAGGTAACCGTTATAACATTTGAATATAACTTTAAAAATTCAATCATCAGAGACTTAAATTTATTAGTGAACTTCCCTGGTCACTCAGATAGTAAAGAATCTGCCCATAATGCAGGAAACCTGGATTCAGTTGTGGGAAAATCCCCAGGCAATGGGCATGGCAACCCACTCTAGTATTCTTCCTGGAGAATTTCATGAACAGGGGAACCTGGTGGACTACAGTCCGTGGTGTCACAGAGACTTGAACACAGCTGAGCAACTTTAACTTTCATCAGTTAAGTAGACACATTTTAATATCTAATGTTCTAAACCAATATTCTTTCTGTTCAAAAGTTCATGTATGTGCCTTATTAAAATGTTTTATTCTTTTCAGGTATAACATTTATACTTTTAAGGTTGCTGCCTTTCATTGAATATTTATTTTTGCTATTTAGAATTGTATATTTTTTTCAAAATCCTTGTGCTAAATGTATATATCATGTATGTGTGTATGTATATATATGTATATATATAAAATGAAGATACATACATCTGAGAAACAATGGCAGAATTTAAAAATTCAGTAAATTAAAGGAGGTCTTTGTATTATTTTGGGGGAGGGAGAGTTCAGATTGAATCATATCTGTAGATGTTTACACTTATTTTTCTTTTTTTTCAATATGTTTATCTCTCTCAATTTTTTTCTTATTAAAATTTGTAATTGATATCATTACCCAGTATTAATCCTGTAACACCTCTGTTTTCAGGGCTTTTTTTTTTTTTTTATTTTTTGCTCAGTGTTCCCTCTTGTTATATTAAGTCCATATCTTTGTAATCTTTTTTTTATATATAAAATGAGTAAACTTTAGAACCAGAATACAGACATTTGTAAAATGACTGTTTTGGTAAATATGGAGACTGAAATTGCTTCCTTTAACCTGTAATTTAATTAATTAGTATAAATTACTTATTAGTCAATTCAATGTTAATCTATTATACATTCCAAAACAAAGTTCACATAATCATGTTTAGTGTACTTCTGAACCCAATATGTTTCTGTAACTTTTAGTATTTTTGGCCTTGTCCGGTCTGAATACGAGGTTTATTGTTGATTGGTAAAACAATGCTTTTCTTTTTCCTTTCCCTTATATATTTCATGGACCTCATTAAAAAAAACAAAAAACAAAAAAACAAAACTTTCTCCAAAACTATCTATGCCCAACCCAACTTGGTAAGAAGGATCAGCTAGCTCTTTAGATTTTTTGGGAATTTCTCTTGTGGTTAAACATAATTTCACGTGTTCTGTATCTTCTTGAGCCCATGTCCTTAATTCATAGTTCCCAAGTAGTCATCCTGAACATCATCCTAAATCTGATGGCTGTGCTCAACAGTGTCAGAGCCTTCTTTGCTTCAGCCTCCCTTGTTTAGCAGTTCACTTGTGTATTCTTTGCACAATTAAATTAATGTGAATGACTGTGTAAGAAATAAAATCTCTATTTACTTTTATTTCTTCTTATACATCACTCCACTCTCACTTGTAGCAATTCTTCAGGAAAAGACTGGATGTTCCATTTTCAAAATGAATGTGATCCTTATCCAGTTTACATGAGAAAGAGAATTTTAATAATGGTTGATTTATTTTAAGGAGATATTGAGAGAGTGTTGATGGAAATCAAACTTTGAGAACTATCTTGATTTTTTGGTAGGCTTTAAATATGTTGTTTTCATAACAGCAATCAGATTCCAGGTATATATAATTCTTCCTAATTGTAGCAAGGACAATCTCATATTTCTTGGAAGTAAAATAGCTTATTAACTACTTTCAAAAACAAACAAAAAATAAAACTCTTATACAGTCTTATAAGTTAAAATATTATAAAGAACAAAATTGTGCTAATGATATAAAAAAGAAGGCAGAAACTGACTGTAACTCAGAAGATAGCTCAGAATTTTGTCTGAGGAGTTGGTCCCTCTGACTGATAAGGTGGATTATACAAGGGAGATGGTCTGTTTCAGCTCTGGCATGAACACTTCTAGGAATTCTTTCCACTCTCAGTAATGTCTTGTAAAGCTTTAATCTTTTTTGATGCCAAATCATTGATTTAATGATAAAACAAATAGTATCTTTATGGTTTGATAGTCCATAGATGTTGGAGCATATCATTTCATTTTGGAGTTTCAATCCACTTTTCTGAAATGATTACATTGGCATTAAATGTAAAAATTACTCTTGGAAAAATCACCAGTCCCACTTAATACTGTGTGTTGATGTCCAATGTGTCTTTTTCTTGTATAAAATATAGTTTTCCTCTATTTTTCAATTTACTTCTATGTCCATTAGGCATCCTTTTTTCATATCTTATTCATTTTTGATCACTGATGATATAACCTTGCTATGTTCATCATTTTTATTATTATGTTTGTATGAGATAGAAAAATCTGTGCACATTTTATTTCTTTTATTTTCTAAGAAATACGTACGTCATTGATGGTAGTTTATGCTCTACCCCTTCAACCTAACAGCAATATGCATCCCTTTAGCTGAAGTTTTAATGTTTAAGTGGGCTTTTATTAGGATGAGGTCTCAGAGTTTCTAATTCAGATGTCAGAGGTTAGCAACAATATCAATAAGAAGCCATCAGCATGGCCCTTATTCCTAATTCTCATCCTGACATGTTACAAAAATAAGCATGATAATTTTATGGCTTCTTTTTCTGCCTAAAATGTAACTACATTAATCTGAAAGACAGCTGATTTTTCAAGGTCAAAAGTGCTTAGTTACAAATTGATGAGCTATTATGCGTGTCTGTGGTTTTCTTGATGGCACTGTATTAATAATACGCGTGCAGAACAGGCCATAAAAATTCCATTTAAAGGTATTAAGGCATACTGGGACATTTAATCAGGTTAAAATTCCTGTCAGTTGACTCCAGGCACAATGTTGTTCAGTCAGTGATTACAAAGTGTGTGGAATATAAAGATGTGTGTCTATTACATGAGTTCAGATTTCACTGAAATGACCTTTTTGTTTTCTGCATATAGAAAATGATTCAACTAAAATGCATTACAGTGATATTCATTGTTTCAAGTAGCTCATACTGTCTCCCAGCCTGGATTGTTTTGATTAGAAAAATCAAAAGATAATATACTTGTAAAGATGTTAACACTCTTTCCAGGCAGGAAAAAGCATTCAGTGATGAAATGTTTTTAAAATATGAATCATATTATAAGCTTCCTTTTGTGATTTATAAAAGCTATCTCACCAGGTGTACACTATGCTCTTATAAAACCAAGAAAGATTAAATGAGAGAAAACTATGGGAAGGTTTGTTCTGATAGCCTCTTACAGTATTTCTGACAAGTTCAAGGGGAATGTTAAGATACAGAATTCAATGTATAATAGAGATGACAATTAATCTGCAGAGCTCTCTGCATATTATAAAATGAAGTCACATTTTTCAGATAAATGAAAGAATGAACATTTCTAACCTATGAAAATCTTTTGCTTTTTTTTCTGTGCTTAAAGAGGAAGAGTATGGAAAATTCAAGTTTCTAAGAACATCCACATATACCAAGAAAAACTGTGTGACCGTTCAAGAAGCAATTATAAAGCATTATAAAAATTACTCTTCCATTTTAGCTGCATAAAGTTAGCTAACATTCATATTTGTCTTTCATGCATGTCTGTATATATATCTGTATGAATATGGATATATTTTAGTAGTGGTAAATTAAATTGATTCCTTTTAAAAACAATCTGGCTCAATAATCAGAGTTACCTTGACTTTAAACTGGAGAAAAATGAAGGCATTTTTTCAAAGAAAAAGTATAGCAGTGTTGTTCTCCAAACTAAAAGCTCAAGCTCTCCTTAACCAAAACTCACACATTGGTTTTTGTTTTCAAATTAATAGATTCTATTTCTTATAGCCTCGGAGAAGGCAATGGCAGCCCGCTCCAGTACTCTTGCCTGGAAAATCTCATAGACGGAGGAGCCTGGTGGGCTGCAGTCCATGGGGTCGCTAAGAGTTGGGCATGACTGAGCGACTTCACTTTCACTTTCATGCATTGGAGAAGGAAATGGCAACCCACTCCAGTGTTCTTGCCTGGAAAATCCCGGGGATGGCGGGGCCTGGTGGGCTGCCGTCTATGGGGTCGCACAGAGTCGGACACGACTGAAGCGACTTAGCAGCAGCAGCAGCAGCAGCAGCATTTCTTATAGCAGCTTTCAACTTATGAAATTTAAACAGAAAGTACAACATATACCATATCTTCCCCTCATATAGTTTCCCCTACCAATATTTTGCACTGCAAACCAATACCAGCCAGTCCTGATACATTATTTGACTAATGACTATAGTTCACATTGAGGTTCCTTTTCTTTTTACCAGTCTTAGAACTTATATCATGTTTATTTTTTATTTCATCACCAATTTCTCCCATTCCCTAACACCCTACCTCTGTCAAACGCTAATCTATTTTCTGTATTTACAAGTTTGGTGGGGGTTTTACTGTTGTTGTTTTCTTCTTCTTCTTTTTAGAATCCTCATGTTAAGAGTTAGATGTCATGATATTTGTCTTTCTGACTCATTCACGTAGCATAATAACCTAGAGATCCATTGTTGTTGCCGCAAATAGCAAGTTTTCATTTCTTTTTATAACTGAATAATATATTCTAATCCATTATTTATATATACCACAGTGTCTTTGTCTGTTTATCCATGGATGGACACTTAGGTTCTGTTTGTATCTTGACTATTTAAAATAAATAGTGCTGAATGATCTCAGGGGCATATAAAACTTTTCAAGTCAGTCTTTTATTTTCTGCAGATAAATACCCAGAACTGGACTTGATGGATCATTTGGTAGTTCTTTTGTTTCTGAAGTTTTGAAAAAAAAAATATTGAAATATGGTATATTTATAATGTTATTTTCAAGTGTACAGAAAAGTGATTCAGTTATATATACATATGTAAATGTATATATTCTTTTGTTTACATTTGCTTCCAGTATTTATTGTTATTAAATCACTCAGTGTAGTCTGACTCCTTGCAACCCCATGGACTGCAGCATGCCAGGCTTACCTGTTCTTCACTGTCTCCTGGAGTTTGCTCCAAATTCATGTCCATTGAGTCGGTGATGCCATCCGACCATCTCATTTTCTGTCACCCTTTTCTCCTGCTTTCAGTCTTTCCCAGCATTGGGGTCTTTTTCAATGAGTTGGCTCTTTGCATCAGGTTCTTTGACTCAGGTAATCATAAGATATTGAGTATAGTCGTCTGTGCTAAATGGTAGTTCTATTTTTAATTTTTTGAAGCTCCATACTGTTTGTACAATGTACTAGTGTACATTCCTACCAACATTGCAGAGGACCTCCTTTTCTTTATATAGTGAGGAATGACAATTTCTTTTCTTTTTGATGATGGCCATTCTGATAGGGGTGAGGTGATTTCTCACTGTGGTTTGATGTGCAATTCCCTGATAATAACTTTGAGCCTCTTTTCATGTACCTGTTGGTTATCTATATAGTTTCTTCTGTGTGTGTGTGTGTTTGTTTTGTTGCTGTTGAACTGAAATTTGAGTTATGTATATATTCTGGCTATAAGCCCCTTATCAGATACAAAATTTGCAAATATTTTCTTCCTTTTCATTTTGTTGTTGGTTTCCTCTTCTATGCAAAAGTTTATCTTGATGCCTATTGCTTTTTCTTTTGGTGTCAGATTCAAAAAATAATTGCCAAGACCTTTGCCAAGGGACTTACTACCTCTCATTTTCTTCTATGATTTTTATGGTTTAAGGTATTACATTAACCCATTTTGAATTAATTTTTGTGTGGTGAAAGATAGTGGTTGAGATTCTTTTTTTTTTTTTTTTGCATGTGTTTGTTCAGTTTTTCCAATGCTATTTGTTGAAATAGAGACTGTCCTTTCCAAATTATAGAGGAGGAAATGGCAACCCACTCCAGTGTTATTGCCTTGATAATTCCATGGACAGAGGAGCTCAGCAGGTTGCAGTCCTTGGGGTTGCAAAGAGTTGGACATGACTGAGCCACTGAGCATAATACATTTCCCAATTATATACTAGGCTCCTTTTGTCATAAGTTAACTGATCATATATATGCCTGGGTTTACTTCTAGACTCTTGATTCTCTTCAATAATCAATGTTTCTGTTTTTTTGTCAGAAAATTTGCAGTAAATACAAGGTAAAAGGTATTTATGAAAAATGTTAAATCTAGTTTTTCAGAGTAAACAAATAAAATACAATTATAGAATTTAAAGAATTTTGTATTCCTCTATTTCAAATCCCCAGGTTAAATTTCTTCCTCAACATCTCTGCTAATTGAACATATACATATAAATGTACCTTCTTTATGCCTGTTTGTTCATTGTCTGAATTATAAAGTTGCTTAATTTAGCATGTAACTGCTAATTTTAATATAGTTTTTTAAAGGGTGCAAAAATCTGAATAAACAACGAAAATAGCTCTTAATCATATGGATACTTGTTTATACTGTGCTTTTCATCTGCTTTTAAAGTCTCCTTTGAAAATGTAAGCACAAGGACTGGCAGGATGAAGGAGTGAAGGATGACACCTATGAAATGGAAAAGCACAACATGAGAATACATAGTAAGACTACTACTGAAGTCAAAATTAAGATATTCTCCACATAATAAAAATAGCAGCTAATGATTGATGAAAATTTACAATGTGCCAAGCGTAGCTTTAAATGCTTATAAAACATTCTAAAAAATAGAATGTGAGTTCTATTTTTATCATCACAGAAATCTCATGTGGTATAATGTTATTATCATCAGTTGTAAAGGAAACTGAGACAGAATATTTTGCCCTAAATCTCTAAGTTAGTAAATGATGGAGCCGTAATGTAACATAAGAAGATCGATTTCAGGATCTTTCAATGACTCTATAATACCTTATACTCTGTACTCTATACACCTTATTCTCAGTAATCTCTGTATTTTAATATGTAGATCATTTGACCTTCTGCTCTTTATATCTTATACTTTGTAACAGCAGATGGTAAGATGCAAGAGGAAGGTGGGAGGAAGAGCAAGGCATGTAGGTTATAATTAGTGCAACTCTAAATCATTTCCTGTCTTACATTTATAATTTAAACTGAATGTCCAAAAAGGCAATTTCATGATAATATTTATAGCCAACAAGAATATATGATTTGGGGATAAATGTAATTTTTCCAGAATTACAGAACCCTGATATGTAGCAATGAAAACAGAGAAATGGAGATAGTAAAAACTTTTAAAATAGAGGTTAGGCATAATGGATTAATATGTGCCTCTCTTTTTCCTCCTTACCTTCTTCCTACCTTCTTTCCCTCCTTTCCTTCCTTCCTTCTACAAGCATTCATTGAATGTCTTCACTATATACTAGGCTGAAAAAGGTCTGTACAATCAAAGCTATGGTTTTTCAGTAGACATGTATGGATGTGAAAGTTGGGCCACAAAGAAGGCTGTGCATCTTCTTTGATTCTTTTGAACTATAGTGTTGAAGAAGACTCTTGAGAGTCCCTTGGACTGCAAGGAGATTAAACCTGTCAACTCTAAGTGGAATAAACCCAGAATATTCATTGGAAGGACTGATGATGAAGCCAAAGCTTCAATATTTTGGCCATCTGATGAGAAGAGCTGACTCACTGGAAAGGACCCTGACTGGGAAAGATTGAAGACAGGAGGAGAAGGGGATGACAGAGGATGAGATGGTTGGGTGGAATCACCGACTCAATGGACATGGCTTTTAGCAAACTCTGACAGATGTTGAAGGACAGGGAAACCTGACATGCTGCAGTCCATAGGGTCACAAAGAGTGGGACTTGACTGAGTGACTGAACAGCAACAAAAATAATATGTAACAGTAGAAAATAAGACAAAGCTCCTACTTTTGGAAATCACCCAGTACAATAAGGACGACATTCTAAAATTTCTTAATTTAAGCAAAACTAATTATAAAAACAATAGGAACTTAAAAAAAGACATTTATTTATTATTTCAAGTATTTATGTATTTTGTGGTTGGATTTGCCAATAAGAAAAACCATTACCAGACAGCAGACAATAGAGTTAGTAAAGTAACATTAAATTATGTGTACAGCATTGAGCATGAACACACATAACATTGCGTGATGTTTTAAAAATTAAAGAAAATACGTTGCACTGCATTAACAGTTATAGCACTATATTTTTTTTCAGTTGCTGTGTTGCTGATCCTGCTCACAATGCCAATTGTCTCACTGTTCACACCACTCTCACTGTTTGTTGAACCTAGGGTAGGCAAGGTGCGAGCTAAGAGTCTGGGAGACTGGAAGAGCCAAAGAAACCGCAGACATGTTTATTCTTTCCTGGCTGGCATGGCAGACATAACACAGCCTCTCTCCTGGGTGATGCAGCAGTCAAAGCAACAGCCACTGCATAACCATAAAGTAGCCATAACAAAGCCATAATATAACCTTATATAACAACCATCGTGTTGCCCCCATGTAGCCCCAATGCAGCAGCATCCAGGGCTTTCATGGTGAAGCTCATACAGGAATACCATACAAATCCATGACGAAGCAAGTACCTTCTGATGTGTATGGGCAGTGCTACAAGTGATCTCAGCTGCTACACAATCATTTACAAAACGTGGGACAAGAGTCAGAGGCCATGGGGTGAGAGAGCCTGACCACACCATCTTGGCTAGTTTGCTCTTTCCCTATGCTGCTGCTGCTGCTGCTAAGTCGCCATCAGTTGTGTCTGACTCTGTGTGACCCCACAGACAGCAGCCCACCAGGCTCCCCCGTCCCTGGGATTTTCCAGGCAAGAACACTGGAGTGGGTTGCCATTTCCTTCTCCAATGCATGAAAGTGAAAAGGGAAAGTGAAGTCGCTCAGTCTCGTCCAACTCGTAGTGACCCCATGGACTGTAGCCCACCAGGCTCCTCCATCCATGGGATTTTCTAGACAAGAGTACTAGAGTGGCTTGCCATTGCCTTCTCCGTCTTTCTCTGTAGTTGTCTAATAATTTAGGAGAAGGTTGGAAATCCTATAACAGCTGGATAATTAGTCAATAAAAGAGTATCAGTAAGGAAGAAAAACGTGAACAAATATCAGTTTTGTACATTAAGAAATAGAGTAGCTTTTTGAACACAGTTTTAAGTTGTATTGAGAAAGAATCCACATTTTTCTATTGAGAAATTTGAAAAGACTAAACAGAAGGTGATTTTTGAACTAGTCTTTAAAATGAGATAAAGTAGGTAGATGGGAGAATCTTTTTCGAGCAACGGATAATATATGCAAACACCTTACAGGTTGTGGCCTTTAGGGGGATAATGGATATTTATTAATGGCTGGAATGAGGGATTCTGGGATGGAATGCTGAATTTGTGGTTTGAAATATGAAGTGAGACTAGATTTTGTGGAAATTACAGTTCAATTTATAACTGGAATTTTAAGAGAATACCAATATATTGTAAAATAGGTAACTAAGATGGTAGCTGTTTTAGCAGCTGAAAGTTATTAGTTGTTCAGAAGATGGCTGGTAGTGGAAGGGAGTTGGGTATTGAAAGAGCAATTAGAAGACAATTATGGTGATCCAGAAAAGAAATAATGAAGCCTTAGATAAAATCAGCAGAGGGGCAGATCATAAAGGATTGTAAATTTTGAAGCAAACAATAAGATTTTGTTAAGTGGTTGGGGAGATTGAACTTTGATCATTTACTAAACTATTTTAAAAAATAAATAATATGCAGAAGTGTTAAATTCTTTATTAATCTGAAATTATTTTTTATTGCATTTAAAAACATAATAGTAAAATTAAAGATTTGTATAATATTCATAGAAAATTATATTTTGTATAATCTATTTATAACTACATTAAGTATTCCAGTCCTCTATAATGAAAAGGATATATTTTTTGTGTGTTAGTTCTAGAAGATCATGTAGGTCTTCATAACCATTCAACTTCAGCTTCTTCAGCAGTACTGGTTGAGGCATAGACTTGGATTACCATAATATTGAATGGTTTGCCTTAGAAATGAACAGAAATCATTCTGTCATTTTGGAGGTTGCATCCAAGTACTGCATTTTGGACTCTTGTTGACTATGATGGCTACTCCATTTCTTCTAAGGGATACTTGCCCACAGTCGTCGATATAATGGTCATCTGAGTTAAAGTCACCTATTCAAGTCCATTTGAGTTCGCTGATTTCTAAAATGTCAATGCTCACCCTTGCCATCTCCTGTTTGACCACTTCCAATTTGCCTTGATTCCTGGAGGTAACATTCCAGGTTCCTATGCAATATTGCTCTTTACAGCATTGGACCTTGCTTCTGTCACCAGTCACAT
>SJYV01012254.1:0-10709 GCA_006410875.1 Neotragus pygmaeus | reverse complement strand
GCCTTTTTATAAAATGATAGATCTTTTTTTTCTGAAAAAATATATCTTAATGAAATGTGAATTTAAAGAAAATTAAACACCTGAGTATATTAAAAACAATAAAGTAATTGTCTTGTTGAAATATTAATGGCAAAATATTTAAAGTTTTCCACCAAATCAGAAATCACACAAGGGAAATTATTGAAATCACATCAATATATCAATTTACTGATAGTTTTATTATGTATGATTTATGTAAAGAAAAGAAAGAACATAATGAATGGAATGCAAAAATTAAACTGTCCTTATTTTTTAACAACATAAATATATATGTAGAAATTCCAAAATTACCTATAAAATATTAGAATTATAATAGTGAGTTTGGTGAAATCCTAGGGTAGAATGTCAACATATAACAATCTACTGTATTCCGAAATCCCAGAAAATACAAATATAAAGAAAGTGAAGCTGCTCAGTGTGTCCAACTCTCTGTGACCCCATGGACTAGGGGTTGCCAGGCTCTTCTGTCCATAGGATTTCAAGGCAAGACTACTGGAGTGAGTGGCCATTTACTTCTCCAAGGGATCTTCCCAACCCAGAGAGAGAACCCATGTCTCCTGCATTGCAGGTAGACTTCTTACCATCTGATCCACCAGGAAAGTCAACAAAAAACAAACACTAAAGCCCCCAAAACTAACCACAAGGTTTAGAAAAGATATTGTGAGAGGTAAATACTGCAATATAGTTTGCAAGACTCTATCATAGATATCAGTTATTTCCAAATGATTATAGTGTTTATTCAATGCCAGTCAAAGGACTATGTCAAGGCTGTGTATTGTCACTCTGCTTGTTTAACTTACATGCAGAGTACATCTTGAGAAATGCTGAACTGGATGAAGAAAAAGCTGAAATCAAGATTGCCGAGAGAAATATCAATAACCTCAGATATGCAGATGACAGCACCCATATGGCGAAAAGTGAAGAACTAAAAAGTTTTGTGATGAAAATGAAAGAGGAGAATGAAAAAGTTGGCTTAAAACTCAACATTCATAAAAATAAGGTCATGGTATCTGGTTCCATCACTTCATGGTAAATAGATGGGGAAACAGTGGAAACAGTGACAGACTTTATTTTGCGGGCCTCCAAAATCACTGCAGATGGTGACTGCAGCCATGAAATTAAAAGAACAAGAACACTTGTTCCTTGGAAGTAAATTATGACCAACCTAGACAGCATATTAAAAAGCAGAGTCATTTGCCAACAATGGTCCACTTAGCCGAAGATATGGTTTTTCCAGCAGTCATGTATGGATGTGAGAGTTAGCCGATAAAGAAAGCTCAGCACAGAAGAATTGATGCTTTTGAACTATGGTGTTAGAGAAGACTCTTGAAAATCCCTTGGACAGCAAAGAGATCCAACCTGTGTATCCTAAAGGAAATCAGTCCTGAATATTCATTGGAAGGACTGGTGNGAGTTCACGGTTCACGTATTGCTGAAGCCTGGCTTGGAGAATTTTGAGCATTACTTTACTAGCGTGTGAACACATCTTTTATTTGTCAATCAATAAATTTGCATGCTACACCAAAATATTTAGACAATCAAGACTGCATTAGTAATGCATGTGTATGGTGAATCAAACTGCACCAATTTGAATGTTTTGCAAATAGCTTAATCATTGAATAATACACCTTGAATGTACAGCTGTCCCTCATTATACATGGGAGATTGGTTCCAAGATTTCCCCCACTCAACCGCTAGAATACCAAAATCTGCAGATGCCCAAGTCCCTTATATAAAATGGTATGGTTTTACATATAACCTATGCACATCCTCCCATATACTTTAAATCTCTAGATTACTTACAATACCTGTATGCATTCTCAGTCACATTTGACTCTTCGTGACCCCATGGACTGTAGCCTGCCAGGCTCCACTGTCCATTAGATTCTCTAGAAAAGACTTCTGGAGTGGGTTGTCTTTTCCTTCTCCAGCGGGAAAGTATTTTTTAAAAAGAAAGGAAACATGCCTATATCTTGAATATGAGTTTTGTAATAAGCTGTCCTCATCAGATAAAGTTGATGGAGGCAGGAATAGGATCTGTGTTTAAATTCCTGACTGTGTCACCTCTGACCCACTAGTAAAAGTTTTAGCATGAAAACCCAATCTACCCTACCCACTCTGAGATCAGTCTTGCAGCATCTCTTTGAACACTGAACCAGACACACAGACCTGAAGGAGATGCTAACACCGTGAAGACCAGAGAGGAAAATCCTACCAGCAGAGGTCACTGATGCTCCAGCTGCGACTCGGCAGGACAGCACACTCCAATAATGCTGTGCTTGCCCCTTCAACAGCCCCTGCCCATTAACCTGCTTCCTGCTTAGTCTGTTGGAGGGAATAAATGTCGCTGGTGTACTCCAAGTGTGTGCATGCTAACAGCAACTTTTCCCAGCAGTATCGCCCTTGATATCCTGAACCTCAGAGTTTTTCAGTTCAGTTCAGTCGCTCAGTTGTGTCCGACTCTTTGTGACCCCATGAATCACAGCATGCCAGGCNCATTAACCTGCTTCCTGCTTAGTCTGTTGGAGGGAATAAATGTCGCTGGTGTACTCCAAGTGTGTGCATGCTAACAGCAACTTTTCCCAGCAGTATCGCCCTTGATATCCTGAACCTCAGAGTTTTTCAGTTCAGTTCAGTCGCTCAGTTGTGTCCGACTCTTTGTGACCCCATGAATCACAGCATGCCAGGCCTCCCCGTCCATCACCAACTCCCGGAGTTTACTCAGACTCACATCCATCGAGTCAGTGATGCCATCCAGCCATCTCATCCTCTGTCATCGCCTTCTCCTCCTGCCCCCAATCCCTCCCAGCATCAGGGTCTTTTCCAATGAGTCAACTCTTCGCATGAGGTGGCCAAAATACTGGAGTTTCAGCTTCAGCATCAGTCCTTCCAATGAACACCCAGGACTGCTCTCCTTTACGATGGAGAGTTTTTAGATTAACATTAATACAGTCTGCTTTCCAGGTGGTGCAGTGGTAAAGAATTCACCTGCCAATGCAGAAGACGCAAGAGATGCGGGTTAGATATCAGAGTCAGGAAGATCCCCTGGAGAAGGAAATGGCAACCTGCTCCAGTACTGTTGCCTGGAGAATCCCATAGACAGAGGAGCCTGGCAGAATGAGACAAACAATAAAAGGACATTAGGTTCCGCTTCAACCTTGGGTTGTACTTGACCAAGTGTTTCCCATTCTAGAAACAAGTTACACTTGCTTCTTACCTGGAAGACTGGGAGGTGACCCCACCACACACATGCACACACAGACACACAGACACACAGACACACACACACACACAGGGTGAAGATACATGCTAAAACCCCCAGAGCAAGGCTAGACACCATGGTAGGGTATAGCATGATACTCCCAGAAGTGTAAAAAGACGTGTTTGTGGATGGCCTGCAATGAGAAGCATCTGAGAGCCATGTGTGGGCCAAAAGCTAGCCATGGACAATTGCTGCAGATCATGGACCAGCTTGCCTGCATTCTCAAGTGGCCATCAGTAGAACAAACAGATGCTACCAATGGTCATCTACCCACAAAGGGTGGAAAGGAAGAAACTGCATTTGCAGGATCGGGGAGGAAGAAATAGAGCACCTGAAAACCAATGAATTGCTGAACGGTAGCACCTACCTTTGGAGAAGGCAATGGCACCCCACTCCAGTACTCTTGCCTGGAAAATCCCATGGATGGAGGAGCCTGGTGGGCTGCAGTCCATGGGGTCACTAAGAGTTAGACACGACTGAGCAACTTCACTTTCACTTTTCACTTTCATGCATTGGAGAAGGAAATGGTAACCCACTCCAGTGTTCTTGCCTGGAGAATCCCAGGGATGGGGGAGCCTGGTGGGCTGCTGTCTGTGGGGTCACATAGAGTCAGACACGACTGAAGCGACTTAGCAGCAGCAGTACCTACCTTGCATACTGAGCTTCCCAGGTGGCTCTAGAGGTAAAGAACACCATCTGCCAATGCAGGAGATGTAAGAGATGCAAGTTCGATCCCTGTGTCAGGAAGATATCCTAGAATAGAGCATAGCAACCCACTGCAGTATTCTTGCCTGGAGAATCCAATGGACAGAGGAACCTGGCCTCCTATGGTCCATAGGATCACGAAGAATCAGACATGCACGTTGCATACTGGCCAAGACTAAGATGCTTCCAGCCTCTTAGGCCAAGTGAGAATACCAACTTTGTAAGCCATTAGGATATGTGGTCTGCTTCCCATGCAGGCAGTCGGGTAATTGCACCTTACAGTCACTGGGCAATCGATGTGTGATGGCTCCCTGAAGCCAGAAGGAAATACAGTTACCTGTGGCAGCAGGAAGCCTTAAGGGAATGGGAGGAAGCCTGTCTCTTATACACATCTAGATGTGTATAAGAGACAGCATTAGATTCTCTAGAAAAGACTTCTGGAGTGGGTTGTCTTTTCCTTCTCCAGCGGGAAAGTATTTTTTAAAAAGAAAGGAAACATGCCTATATCTTGAATATGAGTTTTGTAATAAGCTGTCCTCATCAGATAAAGTTGATGGAGGCAGGAATAGGATCTGTGTTTAAATTCCTGACTGTGTCACCTCTGACCCACTAGTAAAAGTTTTAGCATGAAAACCCAATCTACCCTACCCACTCTGAGATCAGTCTTGCAGCATCTCTTTGAACACTGAACCAGACACACAGACCTGAAGGAGATGCTAACACCGTGAAGACCAGAGAGGAAAATCCTACCAGCAGAGGTCACTGATGCTCCAGCTGCGACTCGGCAGGACAGCACACTCCAATAATGCTGTGCTTGCCCCTTCAACAGCCCCTGCCCATTAACCTGCTTCCTGCTTAGTCTGTTGGAGGGAATAAATGTCGCTGGTGTACTCCAAGTGTGTGCATGCTAACAGCAACTTTTCCCAGCAGTATCGCCCTTGATATCCTGAACCTCAGAGTTTTTCAGTTCAGTTCAGTCGCTCAGTTGTGTCCGACTCTTTGTGACCCCATGAATCACAGCATGCCAGGCCTCCCCGTCCATCACCAACTCCCGGAGTTTACTCAGACTCACATCCATCGAGTCAGTGATGCCATCCAGCCATCTCATCCTCTGTCATCGCCTTCTCCTCCTGCCCCCAATCCCTCCCAGCATCAGGGTCTTTTCCAATGAGTCAACTCTTCGCATGAGGTGGCCAAAATACTGGAGTTTCAGCTTCAGCATCAGTCCTTCCAATGAACACCCAGGACTGCTCTCCTTTACGATGGAGAGTTTTTAGATTAACATTAATACAGTCTGCTTTCCAGGTGGTGCAGTGGTAAAGAATTCACCTGCCAATGCAGAAGACGCAAGAGATGCGGGTTAGATATCAGAGTCAGGAAGATCCCCTGGAGAAGGAAATGGCAACCTGCTCCAGTACTGTTGCCTGGAGAATCCCATAGACAGAGGAGCCTGGCAGAATGAGACAAACAATAAAAGGACATTAGGTTCCGCTTCAACCTTGGGTTGTACTTGACCAAGTGTTTCCCATTCTAGAAACAAGTTACACTTGCTTCTTACCTGGAAGACTGGGAGGTGACCCCACCACACACATGCACACACAGACACACAGACACACAGACACACACACACACACAGGGTGAAGATACATGCTAAAACCCCCAGAGCAAGGCTAGACACCATGGTAGGGTATAGCATGATACTCCCAGAAGTGTAAAAAGACGTGTTTGTGGATGGCCTGCAATGAGAAGCATCTGAGAGCCATGTGTGGGCCAAAAGCTAGCCATGGACAATTGCTGCAGATCATGGACCAGCTTGCCTGCATTCTCAAGTGGCCATCAGTAGAACAAACAGATGCTACCAATGGTCATCTACCCACAAAGGGTGGAAAGGAAGAAACTGCATTTGCAGGATCGGGGAGGAAGAAATAGAGCACCTGAAAACCAATGAATTGCTGAACGGTAGCACCTACCTTTGGAGAAGGCAATGGCACCCCACTCCAGTACTCTTGCCTGGAAAATCCCATGGATGGAGGAGCCTGGTGGGCTGCAGTCCATGGGGTCACTAAGAGTTAGACACGACTGAGCAACTTCACTTTCACTTTTCACTTTCATGCATTGGAGAAGGAAATGGTAACCCACTCCAGTGTTCTTGCCTGGAGAATCCCAGGGATGGGGGAGCCTGGTGGGCTGCTGTCTGTGGGGTCACATAGAGTCAGACACGACTGAAGCGACTTAGCAGCAGCAGTACCTACCTTGCATACTGAGCTTCCCAGGTGGCTCTAGAGGTAAAGAACACCATCTGCCAATGCAGGAGATGTAAGAGATGCAAGTTCGATCCCTGTGTCAGGAAGATATCCTAGAATAGAGCATAGCAACCCACTGCAGTATTCTTGCCTGGAGAATCCAATGGACAGAGGAACCTGGCCTCCTATGGTCCATAGGATCACGAAGAATCAGACATGCACGTTGCATACTGGCCAAGACTAAGATGCTTCCAGCCTCTTAGGCCAAGTGAGAATACCAACTTTGTAAGCCATTAGGATATGTGGTCTGCTTCCCATGCAGGCAGTCGGGTAATTGCACCTTACAGTCACTGGGCAATCGATGTGTGATGGCTCCCTGAAGCCAGAAGGAAATACAGTTACCTGTGGCAGCAGGAAGCCTTAAGGGAATGGGAGGAAGCCTGTCTCTTATACACATCTAGATGTGTATAAGAGACAGCATTAGATTCTCTAGAAAAGACTTCTGGAGTGGGTTGTCTTTTCCTTCTCCAGCGGGAAAGTATTTTTTAAAAAGAAAGGAAACATGCCTATATCTTGAATATGAGTTTTGTAATAAGCTGTCCTCATCAGATAAAGTTGATGGAGGCAGGAATAGGATCTGTGTTTAAATTCCTGACTGTGTCACCTCTGACCCACTAGTAAAAGTTTTAGCATGAAAACCCAATCTACCCTACCCACTCTGAGATCAGTCTTGCAGCATCTCTTTGAACACTGAACCAGACACACAGACCTGAAGGAGATGCTAACACCGTGAAGACCAGAGAGGAAAATCCTACCAGCAGAGGTCACTGATGCTCCAGCTGCGACTCGGCAGGACAGCACACTCCAATAATGCTGTGCTTGCCCCTTCAACAGCCCCTGCCCATTAACCTGCTTCCTGCTTAGTCTGTTGGAGGGAATAAATGTCGCTGGTGTACTCCAAGTGTGTGCATGCTAACAGCAACTTTTCCCAGCAGTATCGCCCTTGATATCCTGAACCTCAGAGTTTTTCAGTTCAGTTCAGTCGCTCAGTTGTGTCCGACTCTTTGTGACCCCATGAATCACAGCATGCCAGGCCTCCCCGTCCATCACCAACTCCCGGAGTTTACTCAGACTCACATCCATCGAGTCAGTGATGCCATCCAGCCATCTCATCCTCTGTCATCGCCTTCTCCTCCTGCCCCCAATCCCTCCCAGCATCAGGGTCTTTTCCAATGAGTCAACTCTTCGCATGAGGTGGCCAAAATACTGGAGTTTCAGCTTCAGCATCAGTCCTTCCAATGAACACCCAGGACTGCTCTCCTTTACGATGGAGAGTTTTTAGATTAACATTAATACAGTCTGCTTTCCAGGTGGTGCAGTGGTAAAGAATTCACCTGCCAATGCAGAAGACGCAAGAGATGCGGGTTAGATATCAGAGTCAGGAAGATCCCCTGGAGAAGGAAATGGCAACCTGCTCCAGTACTGTTGCCTGGAGAATCCCATAGACAGAGGAGCCTGGCAGAATGAGACAAACAATAAAAGGACATTAGGTTCCGCTTCAACCTTGGGTTGTACTTGACCAAGTGTTTCCCATTCTAGAAACAAGTTACACTTGCTTCTTACCTGGAAGACTGGGAGGTGACCCCACCACACACATGCACACACAGACACACAGACACACAGACACACACACACACACAGGGTGAAGATACATGCTAAAACCCCCAGAGCAAGGCTAGACACCATGGTAGGGTATAGCATGATACTCCCAGAAGTGTAAAAAGACGTGTTTGTGGATGGCCTGCAATGAGAAGCATCTGAGAGCCATGTGTGGGCCAAAAGCTAGCCATGGACAATTGCTGCAGATCATGGACCAGCTTGCCTGCATTCTCAAGTGGCCATCAGTAGAACAAACAGATGCTACCAATGGTCATCTACCCACAAAGGGTGGAAAGGAAGAAACTGCATTTGCAGGATCGGGGAGGAAGAAATAGAGCACCTGAAAACCAATGAATTGCTGAACGGTAGCACCTACCTTTGGAGAAGGCAATGGCACCCCACTCCAGTACTCTTGCCTGGAAAATCCCATGGATGGAGGAGCCTGGTGGGCTGCAGTCCATGGGGTCACTAAGAGTTAGACACGACTGAGCAACTTCACTTTCACTTTTCACTTTCATGCATTGGAGAAGGAAATGGTAACCCACTCCAGTGTTCTTGCCTGGAGAATCCCAGGGATGGGGGAGCCTGGTGGGCTGCTGTCTGTGGGGTCACATAGAGTCAGACACGACTGAAGCGACTTAGCAGCAGCAGTACCTACCTTGCATACTGAGCTTCCCAGGTGGCTCTAGAGGTAAAGAACACCATCTGCCAATGCAGGAGATGTAAGAGATGCAAGTTCGATCCCTGTGTCAGGAAGATATCCTAGAATAGAGCATAGCAACCCACTGCAGTATTCTTGCCTGGAGAATCCAATGGACAGAGGAACCTGGCCTCCTATGGTCCATAGGATCACGAAGAATCAGACATGCACGTTGCATACTGGCCAAGACTAAGATGCTTCCAGCCTCTTAGGCCAAGTGAGAATACCAACTTTGTAAGCCATTAGGATATGTGGTCTGCTTCCCATGCAGGCAGTCGGGTAATTGCACCTTACAGTCACTGGGCAATCGATGTGTGATGGCTCCCTGAAGCCAGAAGGAAATACAGTTACCTGTGGCAGCAGGAAGCCTTAAGGGAATGGGAGGAAGCTGTTCATTTGGAAAGAGTTCAAAGGAAGAAGCACATGAGCTAGGCCTACACCAATCAATGCATTGCATTTTCATGGTCACAGTGATTGGATCAGCAATGTGCGTGTGACCCGCTCAGAACCAGTGAGACTTAGTGACTCCTGGAAATGCTGTAAATGAGAAGAGGTGATTCTCTCCTGACTGGACTTGGAGCTGAAGAGACAGAGTCTGGAGATACTGCCTCCTCCTGGCCTGGAGCTGAGCGTGGCCACCTTGAGCTCCTGAGATCATGACTGTCTCAATGGAAGAACCTCAAGATGGAGGGAAGTTGAGTCCTGATGATATTGTTTGAGCCCTGAGTCCAGCCACATCTGAAGTCAGTGCTACTCCTGGGTTTCCAGCGAGGCAATGAGCTCCCCTTGTACCCATTAGGGCGGCATTGCTATTTCTCCTGGTGTGGGAAAGAGGAGGCGGGTGTTCTCTGAGCAAGTTCTGACATCTAAGGATTCCTGATATGCAGGTGGAACTGAGATAAATCCAGGCAGCTGAGGCAAGCTCCTCAGGCTCGAAAGGTCACCAGAAGTTGTTCTCTTACAAACATCCATGCCATTCTCAATCTTGATCAACATTCCTGACCCCAGAGTGGGAGCCAACAACTTCAAGGTATGAATTTGAGCTCTAAGATCAACACCAAGATACCAGCATTTCTATTGTGTATCTCCCATAGAAAACAGCATATATTTAGAAGCATCTCACTGAAACTGAAATTGAACCTTCAGCTCAAGATTTAGAAGAGCTTCCAGCTGGAGACAAAGGATAAATTAATTGGATCACTCCCATGATTACTAATTTAAATGTGTAAAGTCTCACACATTTTAAAAATGTGCGAGGGAAAGAGATTTTCCCTTTATTCAAAATTCTGCCTTTATCCCTTTCTTTGAGTGGTGGTTAAAAAAAATACGTATGGAGGGTCATTTTTTTCTTCTGTTCTTTTTTGCTTTTTTGTTTAAAGAAAAAACATATACAAACTAAAGTGCAAGTTTCAAGTGTACAGTAGCTTGAGGGATGTAACATGTAAGACAAGCAACTCCTCCTCTCTGGGTGTGTGTCCTCTTCTACCAAGAAACTGAGGGAGCATTTCCTAAGTCTCTCCTCAGAGACCTCTTCCAAGCCAGTGACACCCATTCTGCATGTTTTGATGCAACAGCACCTCTGTCTTGATGGCAGTATGTCTTTCACCCCACACCTGACGCAGGGGCCCTGTGTGATTAGCCCCAGATAAATCCCTGTTAGGGAGAGTTCCCCCCAACAGCCACCTTGACACTGCCTCCAGAAGAGCCCAGCTTCGGGAGCAGGAGCCTGTTGACCAAAAAGCCCACGGCCCATAGGACTGCCACAC
Source organism: Neotragus pygmaeus (assembly GCA_006410875.1). Taxonomy (NCBI): domain Eukaryota; kingdom Metazoa; phylum Chordata; class Mammalia; order Artiodactyla; family Bovidae; genus Neotragus; species Neotragus pygmaeus. The sequence continues at coordinate 335 of SJYV01012254.1, read as the reverse complement.
TTGTCATAATGCACACAGCACCTGGCTAAGGGGAGCCAGGCACCCCCGTCACAGCCATGCTAGCAAATGCTCACACACAAATTTAATACATAACTACCAGGTGGATGGATGAATCTCCGTTCCAAATCCTTCAGGGAGAGGAAAAGGACTAAACAAAGAAGAAAGACGATTCTGAGGGAAGCAGGCTGTTGTCTTGACCGGAAAGGGATTCCCTAGCCGTCTCACCTGATGTTTATTTTCAAATCAATTTCCAGTTCCTCTGCAATGTAACTGTGCAGTCAAACTCCCTGGAAATCCTCTGGAGTCCAGCATCTTGCTTTAAGCCATAATGAAAC
>SJYV01012250.1:0-12344 GCA_006410875.1 Neotragus pygmaeus | reverse complement strand
CCCCCACAGCAGTGTGGGAGGAGCACAGCTGGGGAACGGACGGACCTAGCTCCCTGCGGGGCTGACCCAGCTCCGCCTGGCCTGTCAGCATGCACACGGATGTGGCTGTTTCTGGGGCTCTGTCCCAGCCCTGGGACAGGTGTGTGGCTGCTCAGTGGACTTGTCGCTGCAAAGCCCAGACACCATGCTGGGGGTGGTGTGGGGCAGGCAGCACTCGGCCCGGCTCCTGGGCCCACCATGCCCCCACTTCCACTGCAGATCAGGGTCAAGGGACGGGGCCCAGCGGGGAGAGGCGGGCGGTGGGCCTTATCTCTTCTTATTTACGATAAGGATGTGCGCGGCAGCTACGCGGCCTGCGGGAGCCGCGCTGTGTGCGTCTCTGCCAAGAAACGTTTGCAGACAAGTGGGGTCAGGCCGCGGGGCGTCCTTCTGAGAACTGCTGGGCGTGCGGATTAGTGAAGCGGGACGGAGCCAAGCCCCAGAGGCCCTGAGCGGTTCCCGCTGCCGCACAGCCGGCCAACAGGTGTAGCGGCTGCTGAAATGCTCGCCGCCAGACCTTGGCCTTGCTACGGGGTCTGCTGACTGGGGCAGGCAGGAGGGATCCAGGCGATGCCTGGCCATGCCATCCAAGGGGAAGGGTGGGCGGGGGGGGGGCAGGGGGACAGGTGGCAGCAACTGCCTGGGGATCCCCGACGTTCGCAGGCCGGCATTCAGGCACTCTCACGCAGTGGACAGGGCGGGGCCTGGCCCGCAGCTGGCATACAGGCGCTCTCGCGCAGTGGACAGGGCGGGGCCTGGCCCACAGCACGCCCCGGGGGGCAGGTGGCGTGGGGCAGGGCTGGGGGCTCACCTGGAAGGGCAGATCCACGGTGCTGCTCCCAATCTGGTTCACGTTAGGCAGGGACCCGCCATAGTACTGGCCACGGCTCGGGCCCAGCTGCAGGTACTGGGATTTCTGGAGCTGGAGCTGCAACAGAGAAGCTGAGAGCTATAGTGGGGGGGGAGAGGACGCCTCCGGAGCAGACCCTGCGGAGCACCATTCCCAAGGGCCCTGCGCGTGACGCCAGGCACAGAGGACGTGGGACTCCCGTGGCTCAGACGCTCCAAGGAGCCAAGACTCAGCAGAACCAGAGCCCCAGGTGCCCAGGTGGCCCACCCCAGGCCGGGAAACTCGCCTCCCCGTCCGCGAGGGTGCTGCCTCCCTGAACCTGAGGGAGCCTCACTGGCTGCTTCGAACAACTGGTGAATAAGCAAGAGTATCAAGTGGACCTGGAGCCTGGAAGCCTGAGCAGGAGGCCCCTCACCCCCCCGGGGGAGCCATTTCTTATCACGCCAAAGGCTGTGTTCCTGGTGCACGGGCCAGAGGCTGCGAATTTACTCCCGGACACAGGAGAAATTATCTTTCCACTGGTCTGAATCAGAGGGGCCTGCTCGGAAGTGCAGCACTGGCTTTTCAAAGTACAGCATGAACTGGCCTGCCAGATCCTGCCTGAGTTCTAAGGAGTCCGGCCCAAGCCCCCAAGCCCCCTCTGCCTGTCCCACCAGCCTCACCCACTAGAGAGGCTTCATCCAGGCTGGCCACATCCCTGCACGATCCTCCGCCATTCACTCACATGTGGCTTTGTCCCCCTGGGCCAGGACTCAGAATCAAGAGCCCGGGCTCCCTGATCGGTCACAGCTGCCTCCGAGCAGGGCTGGGACCTGGCCTTCCCTCGCCAGAGCATCCATTCCACTTCGCCAGAAGAGCAGATGCTCCTGACCCGGCTGACACCACCGGTGGCCTTGGGGCAGGTCCCCGAGGCCCATCAATCTGCCCTGGGATGCAGTACCGTGACAGAGCGGCGGCCGCTGGGCACCAGGGGAGGGGTGGGCGTCCGCCCCGGCCGGCTAGGATGGTTGCTAGGGTCGACAGTGTGTACACAACAAGAGCAGCTCACGTTCCCTCGCAAACAGCTCCTGGCGGCATGCCGCTCACTGGCCGCCCACGCCGCCGCACTCTCCCACGCCAGCCCCAGCTTCCTGGGGGGCCTTGGACACCGGAGGGGGAAGCGAAGCTCAGGAACTGGCTGCTGGCCCGGCTGAGCACCTCACCCAGGTAAACAGCTGTTTCCTGTGAAGGGCGGCGGGGCCGGGAGGGAGCCGGACCCTGCTCCATTCCTCCACGGGTGGCTCTCAGGCATCTGCTGGACCCAGACCCTGACTCCAAAAGCTGGAGATGTTCGCCATGAACACCCTGGGTCCCTCTTCCCCAGGGCCTCGGGTCACGCAGGATGAAACAGGCCAGCCCCTGGTCAGGAGGGGTCAGGCGAGGCCAAGCAGGGTGGGCTCGGGTGTCCTTGGACCTGAGACCCACCCCCCAGGCCCTTCTTGTGTCTAAGCCACAGGGCAGAAACCCACATTTATCCCCACCTCCCAAGTACCACTTGGCCCTGGAGGCTACAGCCCTGTCCTGGGCCTCAGTTTCCCCTCCCATAGAGTGGGCTGTCCAGACTGAGTGCGTGTGCGCGCGTAAACACCAGGCGTGTGACACAGGAAGTGCTCACATCATACCTTCCAGGCTGAGGGAGCCCAGAAGGGGAATGCGCTGTGTGTCTGCGATAATGCTGGCCCTCTGGCCATCTCGGCCAGAGCCTCTCCTTTCCACAGGGCCCCCAAACCCCATCCACTTTGTTGCAGGAATGTCAGGCTTTGTGGTGCGGCCTCTGGAGTGGACCCACTGTGGGGCCCCCCTCTTCCTCTGGGGAACGCCCGTACTCATTCTTGGTTGTACGTGGAGTGCCACAGGCAGGCCTTCCCAGGTGGCTCAGTTGGTAAAGAATCTGCCTGCAGAGCAGGAGACCTGGGTTTGATCCCTGGCTCAGACCTGAGTTGGGAAGAGCCCCTGGAAAAGGAAATGGCAACCCACCCCAGTATTCTTGCCTGGAGAATCCCATGGACAGAGGAGCCTAGTGGGCTACAGTCCACGGGGTCACAAAGAGTTGTAAAGACTTAACACTTTCACTTTAAACAGTTAACCTGGCCCAGGGCTGTTTGACCTTTGCTCCCAGCTCCTAGAAAGTGAAAGTCCTGCCACATTAAAGTGTATTTGTTTGCCTGGGGCCCCGGGCCACACTGGGTATCTCTACTAACAGTGTGGGCAAGGGTGGGGGGCTCAGGCCACTGAGGTTCTCAGCTCTTCCTCTGCTGGGGCTGCATCTGTATGGTGAACCCAGTAAAAACCCTGGACACCAAGGCTTGGGGAGATCCATGGCTGCCAGCCCCCGGCGTTCCACCACACATTGGTGCTGGGAGAAGCAGGCGCTGTCCACTGACTCCACCGGGAAGAGACTCCTCCAGCTGTGTCTGGAAGTTCTCCTGGCCACTGCCCCATTCCAACTGTGACCTGCATCCTTTCACTGTAGCAGACCATGACCGAGGGTGTCCCTGGCAATCCAGTAGTTACAGAATCCACCTGCCAATGCAGAGGACACGGGTTGGATCCCTAGTCCGGGAAGATCCCACATGGCACGGGGCAAGTAAGCCCGTGCGCTGTGCTCCGGGGCTCATGATCTGTGATAAGAGAAGCCGCTCCATCAGAAAGCCCAGGCACCGCAACTAGAAAGGGCCCCCGCCTGCTAAAACTAGAGAAAGCCCGCGCACAGCAACAGACTGAGTGCAGCTGTAAATAAAAACAAGCGAATAGACAGAACTTCTCAGAAACAGACCGTGACGCGAGCATGAAGGTCTTCAGCGACTTCTGGGTCCTTCCAGTGAACCGCTGAGCTGTGTGGAGTGTTCATTTTTTTTGCAGTCGCTCAGTCGGGTCTGACTCTGTGACTCCATGGCCTGCAGCCCGCCAGACTCTTCTGTCTATGGAATTCTCCAGGCAGGAACACTGGACTGGAGTGTTCCAGAAATGGCAAGGGAATGTTGCCATTTCCTTCTCCAGGAGATCTTCCTGACCCAGGGATGGAACCCAGGTCTCCCGCCCGGCAGGCAGGCTCTTCACCACCTGGGCCCCCAGGGAATTCCTAGTAGAGTGTTGGGAACCCTCAGTCTCTGCAGCCGGTGTCAGACGTGAAGGCGGTCTCAGGGGCCCCTTAACTTTCGCAGGGGCTGACTGCGGTCCCATGCCTGGCCAGGAAACCCCGGGAGTAAGCAGACGCTGGGGTGAGGAGGGGTCAGCCTGGGCTCCACCCGTGGGCCTGATGCCTCCAAGGGTGCCCAAGGAGGACAAGGGAGTGATGCCACCGGGCAGGGCCTGGCCAGCTGCTGGACACAGAGCTCAGGCCTCTTCCCCCGTCAAACCGCAGTCCCTCCTGCATCCCTCTGCCCAGAGAGAGGTTCTCGAAAGCACTTCCTACCCTACCGCCAACCTCACCATGAACCCAGCATCCAAGCCAGGGTCTAACACTCAGCAGCACCTGCTGGTGGAACAAAGGAGCACAGGAACCGTGAGCGAGTCACCGAATGAATGAATGAATGCGCGAGCCTCACGGCTCCGTGCTCGGGAGCACACGTCCACGAACCAGGTGACAGCTCCACCTGCAGGCCACATGAGGACCTTTCAGGACCCCTGCTGCCCTGGGGAGCCCTGGGCCTGCCCCTCCCCTTGTCCCTTTCTTGTGGGTTTTGGCGGAAGGCAGCACGGCAGGGTGGTGACGCCTGGACAAGACCTGCGAGCACGGAGGAGCGGCACCTCTCAGGCTCCCCTTAGCTTCTGGCCCAAGGATCAGACAGCCTGGGGTCCAAGACCAGGCTCCCCCGCTGTGAGCGCAGACCTCACTCCAGATGCAGAGGGTGGGCAGGCGCCCTATCACTCACTTTCACAGGGGCCTCCCTGCCCTCTGCCCTCCCCACTCCTCACTCCCTCCAGACATCCAATCTCAAAGCTCCCCGAGGTTGTGCTCCCGTACCCCAGGGAGCCGCCTGTGACAGCTCAACTTCCACATCCACCCTGGAGGGGCCTCCATGACACCCCACTCAAGGAGCAGGCCCCCCCAAGTCACCTTCACATTGGCCTCTGGCTTTGTTGTTATAAGGCATGTGGGATCTCAGTTCCCCAATGAGGGACTGCCTCTCTAAGCCTGCATTCGAAGCGCAGAGTTCTAACCACTGGACTGCCAGGGAATTCTCACCGGGGTTGTTGCTCTTAACCTCCGTTTCCATTATCAAAGGTTTAGGTTCACAGAAAAGCTGCGAAGATGGTAGAGGGAATTCCCGAATTGCCCAGCCACCTTCCTCTAAAGCTACCCTCTTCCTCCACTGAGTTACAAGGAAGAAAATCACAATAAGAGCACCACTGACCCGCTCTTCCCACAGGCCCCTGGTGTGCTTCTAGCCACATGTGCGCGACCCACAGTGCCTGGCCCTCGACTTCCCCACTGCTGCAGCGGCTGAGACGCGTCGCATCCGAGGCAAGGGGGCGGGTGTGGGCCCTGACCGGGGGTCCGCATCTGGATCCCCATCTGGAGCCTGCCTGCCAGTGCAGGGCACACGGGTTCCATCCCCGGGCCGGGAAGATGCCACATGTCGTGGAGCAACTTAGCCCACGCACGACTACTGAACCTGTGGGCTGCAACTAGCAAAGCCACAGCAGTGGGAAGCTCGTGCAGAGCAGCGAAGAGCAGCCCCCCCTTCACTGCAACCAGGGAAAGGCTGCTCACAGCAACGAAGACCCAGCAGAGCCAAGAATAAACACATACTAAAAGTAAAACGTCTTGTGCACCGCCACTAAGACCCAGTGCTGCTGCTGCTGCTAAGTTGCTTCACTCGTGTCCGACTCTGTGCGCCCCCACAGACGGCAGCCCACCAGGCTCCCCGGTCCCTGGGATTCCCCAGACAAGAACACTGGAGTGGGTTGCCATTTCCTTCTCCAATGCATAAAAGTGAAAAGTGAAAAGGAAGTCGCTGAGTCGTGTCTGACTCTTCGCGACCCCATCGACTGTAGCCTACCAGGCTCCTCTGTCCATGGGATTTTCCAGCCAAGAGTACTGGAGTGGGGTGCCATCGCCTTCTCCGAGACCCAGTGCAGCCAAATAAATTCAATATTAAAACAAAACAAACAAATGCTTGACTAGAGACCCTGTCTACCGTCCCCATCCTGCCCCCACCAGGAGGTGGGCCCCCGGGATTTCCGGTCTGCCAATCACAATGTGCCTGGTGCCGACCCTGCATGTGGCCACACCAGGGCCCCAGGCAGCGCTGCCATATATCTGGCCTTGCCTCCCACCAGCATTCTGCAGCCACAGATCTTTCCAGAACAGTCCAATTCATGCCTCTCAAACCTTCCTGGTCTCAGGTGTGAACCAACCAGCCAACCCCGTGGGGCCACACCCTAGGGTCAGGGATGGGGCCGATGAGGCCTCAACAGACAACCAGAGGCACAGCACTGGCCTTACCACCCTCTGCCCAGCACATCCCCACCTCACGTGCTGCAGACGGCATCCCAGAGCACCCCCCTCCACGGGGCACAGAGCCCTTCTCTGTATCAGCATATTTAAGCATCACAAATGCCCTGTCTTAAGTATCGCGGGCTGACTGTAACAAATTCCCATCAAGTGGGTGGCTTAGAACAATAGGAATTCACTCCCTCACAAGTCCAGAGGTGAAATCCAAGATCAAGGTGTGGGCAGAGTTGATTCCTTCCAGAGCTGTGGACGGAGGATCCACCCCTGGCCTCTCTCGGCCTGAGGGGGCTCCGACCTCTGCCTCCGTCTCCACCCGGCCTTCCCCTCTGTGGCTGTGTCCCACACCCCCTCTTTCTCTCAGAATAATTCCTGTCATTAGATTCGGAGCCCATCCTATTCCAAAATCGTCTCATCTTGGGTCCCTTAATTACATCTGCAAAAGTGCTCTTGCCAAGTAAGGCCACGTTCCCAGGCTATGGCGTGAGCATGTGGACATATCTTTTGAGGGGACACAGCTCAATCTAAGACAGGACCTTTGAGGGGGTTCCCAGCATACTCCACTTTCCAGATGGGAAAGCTGAGGCCGAGCAGGCAAAGGAACGACCTAGGGCCACCCGGCTCAGAAGTGGCCAAGTAGGGCAGGGACTCCACTCCTGGAACCTGACTGCTGGACAACCTTGTGGACTAGTGGGTGGCTGGGACCACGGGGCGTCACAGGGGCGTCGCCACATCACAGATCAGAGCACACCACCTTGTCTGGAAGCTTCGAGTCAGAGCATCAGCCCAGGCATGTCGGCTCTATCAAGGCGGGCGTGCGGCACAAGTCTCACTGTGAAAAGCCCCCTCAGGGGGACTTCCCTGGTGGCGCTAGTGGTAAAGAACCCCTCTGCCAGTGCAGGAGACATAAGAGACGTGGGTTTGATCTCTCGGTCGGGAAGACCCTCCCTGGAGGAGGAAATGGCAACCCACTCCTGTCTTCTTGCCTGGAGAATCCCATGGACAGAGGAGCCTGCGGGCTACAGTCCACAGGGCCACAGAGAATCGGATGAAGTGACTTGGCCTGCACACACGCATGCAGTGCGGGCTAAGGGTTCGATCCCTGGTTGGGGGAACTAAGATCCCAAGTGCCTCTGGGAAACCAAGCCCACATGCCACAACTACTGAGTCTGCGCAGCACGGCTACAGGCTCCAAAAGGTTCTGTGCGCTGCAACGAAGGCCCAACACAGCCAGAAGGTATGCAGACTCTTTAAAAGGCCGCCTCGAGTCCTGCGTTAGCCCTGGGGCCCTTGTCTTTAGGCAGGAAAGCCCCACTGGTCCTCCCTGACACAGCCTGAGTCAGGACCGAGCCCCCACGCCCATCCCCACTGCCCCTACAGAACGGCGGGGAAACGGTGACTTCTCCAGCTCCCCCCAACCCCCTTGCCGGCAGGACCTCACGGGGACAGAGCTGCCCTTCCAGGTGTGTTTCCCATTTCTGTGTCCACACCCCTACTGGGCACGCCCCGCCCACATCCTGGCAGCATCTGAGGGGCGAGGAGGAGTGGGGGCCACAAGGCTGGGGCACCATCGGGGGCCAGTGGCCCTGAGAAGGCATGGCAGATGCAGTCACCCCCACCCCCGGATAGTCCCAATCCTCCGAGACCCCACAGGATGCAGTGAATTCCCATCTGTCAGCTCTTCCCAGGCCTCGCTCTCTGGAAGGAGCCAGCCCTGCTCGGGCCCATCACAACCACCATGGCAACTGGCCAGCCTCCTAATGAGATTAAGGGGAGTGGCTGAGCTCTGAGCTGCAAAGCCAGGGCAGGTGCGCGGGGGCCACAGCAGAGGGTCCGGGAGGAGCCTCGAGGTCTGAGCAGACCTGCTTCCCCCTCTCGCCATGAAGGCCTACACTATCTGGCCCCTTGCTCCCCAAGAGTCACCGTGCTCCGTCCATCGAGGGGGCTGCCTCAGGGCCTTTGCACTGGCACACCCTCCTCAGAGAGGCTCTTCCCGCTGGGCCGGCCCAACACGGAGCACCTCTCCCCTGTGGGGTCACCTCCACGGCTCACTCTCCAAAACCACTCGAGGTCTATCTCTTCCCATCACTCTTGTCAGCCCTGCAAGGACCCTGGCACCGCGGTGCAGCATTGCATCCCCGTGGAGGCTGACAGCAGATGCCGGAAGAACCTGTGAGTGCAGGAACGATGACTCTGTGTGCGTGGAATCCCAGGTGGGGTCCTTGTGCCTCCTGTGCCCAAGTGGGACAGAGCACGCTGCCTCTGGGGAAACTGAGGCCCAAGGATGAAGGACAGCTTCCCGGGTGCACGGCCAAAAACCACGCATGACGGGGCGGTGGAGAGCAAATCCACTGAGAGGGCACCACCCTCTGGGGACCTGAGTGCTGAGCAGAAGCCCAGGGGGTTCTCACACCCTGGCCTGAAGCCCCGCCCACTGGGCTCCCCAAGGCGGAGTCCTCAGGAGGTTGCTGACGTCAGAGGGGCCCTTGAAGGGGCCACTTTTGGAGGCTGCCCCCAGGAAGGGAGGGACCCGGGCTTTGCCAGGTTCTCCAAGCGTTCCAGCAGCCGCAGGGGCCTTTGCAGGGAGCCCCCGAGAGCCCTGACTCTGAATCTCGTGGTGCTGCTGCTGCGTTCTCCAGAGCCAGCGTCCCCCACGGGTGCCTGCACCCCACTTTTGTCTGGCTGTGTCCCGGCAGGTTCTTTCCAAGGAACTGGCCCCGAGAGGCTGCCCAGTCTCCGCTGCTCCAGCACCAGACAAGAGTCTGAGGGGGGCAGGCGGGCCCTCCCAGGCTGCATTCACCACAGCCGTGGGACGACCTGTCTCTCCCCACACCTCTGCTGCCCACCCCAGGAACGAACACCTGGAGCTCGGGCAGACCGCGGCGCCGGCACAGGCGCCCAGCCAGGAAGGCCCGGGATTGCTTTTCTCCTTTTCAACTTTTTCCTTTCTTTTTCATCAAAGTCATGCAACAGAAAATGAACCATTTTAAAGTGCACACATCAGTGGCATCTAGTACATTCACAGTACTGTACGATCACCACCTTTAGCTAGGTCGAGAGCATTCTCATCACCCCAGAAGAGACCCAGTGCCCAGGAACAGTCGCTCCTCAGCCCCCTCACAGCCCCACAGCCACCAACTTGCTTTCTACTTGTCTGCGTTTGCCTATTCCTGACATTTCATGCAAAGGGGATGGGGCTTCCCAGGTGGCGCTACTGGTAAAAAACCAGCCCATCAATGCAAGAGACATGAGAGGTGCGGGTTCAATCCCTGGCTCGGGAAGCTGCCCTGGAAAAGGAAATGGCAACCCACTCCAGTATTCTTGCCCGGGGAATCCCATGGACAGAGAGGCCTGGCAGGCTTCAGTCTTTACCAGTTGCAGAGTCAGACACGACTGAAGTGACTCTAACACGTACAAAGGGGATCACACACTATTTGTCTGTGTCTGGCTTCTTTCTCTCGGCGTGTTTTCAGAGCTCATCCACCTTGTAGCATGTGTCAGAGCTTCAATCCTTTTTATGTCTGAGTTAACATTCCCCTGCATGGATGGACCACGCTGTGTTTATCCATTCATCTGCCGATGGACGTGTGTCGGCCCACCTCCTGGCAACTGTGATTGGCGCTGCTGTGGACGTGTATGTACAAGCACCTGCTTGGGTCCCTGCTTTTAAATCCCTCAGGAATACACCTACAGGGAGAACTGCTGAATCATATGGTAATTTCATATTCATCTTATTGAGGGACCGCCAGACTGTCTTCCACTGCTACCACACCATTTTACATTCCTACCACCAGCGTACAAGGGTTCCAATTCCCCCACGTCCTCACCAACACTGGTTAATTTCTGCTGTTTTGACAGCAGCCATCCTGACGGGTGGGAGGTGGTACCTCATTCTGGTTCTGATTTCCATTTCCCTGATGACTACTGATGCTGAACATCTTATCATGTGCTCACCGGCCATTTGTGTATCTTTGGAGACATGCCAAGTCCTTTGCCTTTTTAAAAACCGAGTTGAATGTTTTTTTCCTTATTGAGTATATATTCCGGGACTTTTTTTTTTTTTAATTGGAGTATAATGGCTTTACAATATTGTGTTGATTTCTGCTGGACAACAATGTCAATCAGCTATAAGTATTAGTCGCTCAGTTGTGTCCAACTCTTTGCGACCCCATGGACTGTAGCCTGGCAGGCTCCTCTGCATGGGATTTCCCAGGCAAGAACACTGGAGTGGGTTGCCATTTCGCTTCTCCTGACCCAGGGATCGAACCCGGGTCTCTTGCTTTGCAGGCAGACTTTAATGTCTGAGCCACCAGGGAAGCCCTTGGTTAATCAGCTATATGTATACCTATATCCCCTTAAGCCTCCCTCCCAACCCCACCATCCCACCCCTCTAGGTCATCAGAGGACCAAGCTGAGCTCCCTGTGCCACAGTGCAGCTTCAGGTTCTGAATCTTGACCTCTCATCAGAGCCTGGTGGGCCACAGTCCATAGCGACCTAGCACACGTGCACAGCTCTAAGGGTTGCAAATATTTTCTTCCTCTGTCTTTTCATTTCCTTGACAGTCTTCTGATGCACAGAAGTTTTCAACGCCGACAGGGTCCAACTCTGTGCTTGTGCTTGTAGTCCTTCCTTCTAGGAATTTTGCAGGTTGTTCTCTCCCATTTCAGTTTTTAGTTCATTTTTAATTCACTGTCACTGGGAATGCCCTGACACTCCGACAGTTAGGACTCCGCACTTTCTCTGCCGAGGCCCCATTTCAATCACCAGTTAGGGGGACTTTCCTGGTGCTTCAGTGGCCAAGTCTCCCTGTTCCCACTGCAAGGGGCTCAGGTTCGAACCCTGGTCAAGGATCTAAGAACAAGTACAGCCAAATAAACATATTAAAAAAAAAAAATCCCTAGTTGGGGAACTAAGATCCCACAAGGCAGATGCAGCCAAAAATAGTAATAACTCACTGTTGTTAACTTTGTTGCTACCCCAGCCCCACCCCAGCATGGGCCCCCACACCAAGGGAGGGTTCCACAGTGAGGCGAGCCCAGGCTGACCCCCCCGACATGTGCCTGGTACACTGCAGTTTCTCATGACACGTCTGCTGAGCACAGGAAGGAATAATGAATGAGTCAGGGAATGAATGAAAGCGTCACAGGCATGCGGCCGAGCTTGGATTCCAGGCTGAGTCACTCCAGCCCCCGGCCCCTGGCCGGTGGAGACACTCCCCAGCTGCCTCCTCGCTGGTTCCCAAAGTGTAAATACAGAACCAGATACACAAACACCGAGTGTGCCTCGGAATGCCTTTAATCAGACTCGGCTGCCGCTGCCAAATCCCCAACCCTGGCGGAATCAGAGGGCCCACTGCGAGCACGTTTTGTTTCCTTCGGCGGTGGCGGTTGTTGAGCCCAGACGCTCGGGCTGGGGAGGAGGAAGGGTCCCTCGAGGTCTGAGTGCAGCGCAGCTGGCGCCTGGGGGCCTCTCCCCCGCCCACCAGCCAGGCGCCCACTCTGGGTGGGACCCTGAAGCAGCCCTCAGAGGGAGAGGGCTCCTCTCCACTTGACAAGTAGGGAAACTGAGGCCCCGGGGGAACGACAGGATCGCGCGGAGGCCACCTGAAAAGGGGACGGGGCCTACCAGTACAATCCAGACTCTTGCCCTGGCAAACTGCAACTTCCTGGTGGCCCAGAAGGCCCTCCCATGCCTCCTGCCTCTGGGCCCTTGCACCCTCGCCCTTTTCTGAAAATCTTCCATGGAGCTCCTTCTCATTCTTTGGGTTTCAGCTCAAACATGACATCCTCAAAAAGCTTTTCCTGACCCCTTCCTTCCGAAATAGCCCTCTGGGGACTTCCCTGGCAGTCCAGTGGTTAAGACTCTACACTTTCAACACAGAGGGTGCGGGTTCGACTCCTCGTTGGGAAAGTAAGATCCCATGTGCCACGTGGTGAGGCAAAAAAAAAAAAAAAAAA
>SJYV01012247.1:11345-37399 GCA_006410875.1 Neotragus pygmaeus | reverse complement strand
CTCTTAAAATATTTGTAGACTGAACACGAGTAACTGAATGAGGAAAGAAAAATCTGCAGGTGAAAATAGTTCATGGCCAAAAAGAATTTTAGTTCCAAAATATTGCCACTAGATGGCAGCAATAACCAGTACCAGAGTAGTTGAAGTGTCTGAATTCCTGGGTTTCAGATGGTTTGGATTTTCCTGACTTCTCAAGGAGCCTATCCTTTCCAATAGGACTTTATTCATTAATCTCTATTAGACATACGTTATTGACATGGTAAATCCAGACGTGTGAGTATATTTGGCAGCAAGTAATTCAGTTCAGTTAAGTTCAGTCGCTCAGTTGTGTCTGATTCTTTGCGACCCCATGAATCGCAGCAGGCCAGGCCTCCCTGTCCATCACCAACTCCCGGAGTTCACTCAGACTCACGTCCATCGAGTCAGTGATGCCATCCAGCCATCTCATCCTCTGTCGTCCCCTTCTCCCCCTGCCCCCAATCCCTCCCAGCATCAGAGTCTTCCAATGAGTCAACTCTTCGCTTGAGGTAGCCAAAGTACTGGAGTTTCAGCTTCAGCATCATTCCTTCCAAAGAAATCCCAGGGGGCTGATCTCCTTCAGAATGGACTGGTTGGATCTCCTTAGTAATACAAAGCCCTAAAACAGCAGTGCCTCAGCAGGTGGGGAGGTGTGTAAATATAAAAGTCCAGGGCTGGTGTAGCTGCTCAGGGAAATCCTCAGTTAACCAGGCTCCCTCTCAGCCTCAGTGAGATCCTTTCATCCTTGTGGTTTCGAAACAGGCACTACCTTTCCAGGCTCTGTGAGCTCACTGGGGCAGGAAGAGTAGGGCAGAGCTAGAGGAAACAAGAAGTGCCTGCACATGGACTTCTGCCTACCCCTCTGGGACAGAAAGGGTCTTACTGCCATCTTCTGATAGCTACGGAGGCTGGAAATGGGGTGGGTTTTACTGTTTGATTGTGGAATTAATCAAGAACGCATAAAGGAGAGTGAGCAAAAGCCAGGCACTAGGTTGACGTTCCTCTAAGGCAGTAGGTGAAAAAGCCCCTGGAAACAACAAGGAGTTCTGAAGTTTAGAAGAACGACAGGAAGGAGACCTAAGAGACAAGAATAGCATCTATGGAAAAAGTGTTCATAAAATGTACAGTTTACCTAGGAAAAGGCTGAGCAGACTCTTGTTTACCTTCACCCAGCGAACTCCAGTGTGTTTCTGAAAGTTCCAACTCAGATTGGGGATCGCCTTTTTCAGGAAGTCTTTCCAGGCTTCTCTCTCCTTCTCCTCCCATCTGGTTTGGTTTTTCTTTTTTCTTTTTTCTTTTTTTAAGGACAATGTAAAGCAAAAGATTTTAAATTGTTTTCAATAGAGGAACTAAGGAAAATAATAATTAACATTTAACAAGTGCTTATTATGTGCCAAGCACTGATGTCAATGTTTTAATTAACCTTCCCAAGAACTCAGTGAGGTGTGTACTCTTATTATTTGTGTTTTAAAGAAAAGGATATTGAAATGATCACACAGGGAGGAAGTGGTGGAGCCAGGATTTGCATGAAGGTCAGCAGGCTCCTGAGTCTGCATTTTTACTTGTGCCGGGTCTTAGTTGTGGCACATGGGTTCTTTTAGTTGCTGCTAAAAGGCTGTAAGATCTAGTTCCCTGACCAGGGATCATACCTGAGCCCCCCTGCATTGGGAGTGCAGAGTCTTAGCCACTGGGCCACCAGGGGAGTCCCTGCATCTACATTTTTAGCCACTCTCTGGATATTGCTTCTAAGAACAATTTGACCACACTGCTTTTCAGAAGGCTCCAAAATGATGAGTACACTCCATGAGTATGCAAGATGGTCCCAGTGGGGGAGAAGGGGAAATACTAAACTTTTCAAATTCCAATTTTTTTTTTATATCTCATTGTTGAGGTCCTTTAATGGACCAGAACCTGGTGGTCCAGAGTCGACCGATAAGAAAGTTAAAGGAGAGAGAAAGAGGCTGATATTCTTTGGTTTACGCAGAAAGCCAATAAAGCCCCTGCACAGGACTTTCTCTGTTCACGAAGGCCTCAGGTGTCCTCTCAATGGGGTGAAGGCACAGAGCGCCTTCTCAAGAGGGTCTTAGAAGCCCAGGCAGGAAAGTGAACATAGAGGACCTCTATGCTCCAAAGAAACAGCCGGAGAGAGAGAGAGAAAGAAAGCAAGACACGGGGACCAGAGCTCTGACGGAGCAAAGGTGTTTTAATCCACATGGTGTGGGCATATATACTGTAGTTATCCTCAGCAAAGATAAAGACTAAAATTCCAGACTTACAAAACATAGGCAATCCATATTAAAGAGAGAGAGAGTTGTAAATAATCACTTTTACCATATGGTTCATAAAAAGGAAGAGGGTACTTATCACTGTATAGAAAAACTAGTGAAGGAAATGTCTGGATTCCTGAACCCCCAGGAGAGGCTTGCCTCTCCTCTTAATTCTTGAATATTCAGGAATTAATAAGGAACAGAATTCCTGACAGATCCAAAACAGCACACAGGAAGCCTCCTGTTAAATGCTTCCTGACATCTCATATCTTTAATTTCTATATCTGCATATATTTAATAAAGCACATAATAACATCAATACTATAACTCTTTTCCAAAATTTATAAATAAAATATGTAGATAGAAAGTTTAGAGCTCTCGAGATTAGAGTTGCTGGCTTAAAAGCCTGGGGCCAGTGAACACTTAGTCTGAATGCACATGTGTTACCAGGTCTCTGCAGGGGTGTGTCCATGGGAAAACGGACTGGAGGGATTGCTTCAGTTCCTTTGTGTGGCTGTAGTGAGGGCTCTGTGAACATACTCCCCACTTTCCTTCTGTGTAATGGATGCTTCTTACTCACCTGGCCAGTCCATCCACCTGTAGGCTTTAGGATGACCTATCACAGCCCAGGGAGAAGGCTGAAGGGCATTGCTATCCCGCATCTCCACCTGTACCCTCCTCGCCTTGAAACTCAACTCAGGCATCATCTTCCCTACCTTCCCCAACACCATCCCTCCCTCCCTGCCTCAGCCACACCCTCACGTCTGGAGGGGCTCACGCTTCTTCTAGGAGGCCGTTAAAGTTGCTGTTCATTTTTCACATGTGGTACATGCTACTGAGTACAGAGATCCACCTGGCCGGACAGTGACCCCTTCACGAGCAGGGGTCCACATTTTCTTTCTGTCCTGACCGTCAATACAGTGCCTGGGCAAGAAGGTGCACAGCGAATAACTGTTCGTGGAGAAATGACTTTTCAGTGACTTCTCTGGCAACTCGGTGCGTAGTACTCTGAACTTGCACTGCAATGGGTACAAGTTTGATCCCCGCTCAGGGAACTAAGGTCCTGCATGCCATGCAGTGTGGCCAAAATAATAAGAGAGAAATGACTATTTCAGAGTCAGGCTGTTCTGCTTTAGATGAGCGGATGTGTAGCCACCTCGTCAGCTGAGTTAAGGTGGGTACACAAGACTCACTCTCAACAGAGCAGCAGTTAGTGAGCTTCCTGTTCTCAGAAGCAGATTTACTGTGACATTAATGAAGCTAAAAGCTCAGGTTCCTTCACTTGCACAGGCCCCTTCCAAAGGCCTTGCATGGGATCCTTCACCACTGTTTTACAAGGTCATGTGTTTGGGTAAAATTTGCACAAGTAAAGATGTCCTCACCAGAAATGGTTAAGATCACTGTATTACTCCATGCCACTTTCCACCTGGTCCACTTCCCTTCTTGAAGAGTGAATTTCAAGTGACTGCAGACAGTCTGGGGACTGAGCAGGTTAAGATGAGAATACATTTAATTGGGGGTTAGTGGGATATGCTGAAGTGCTGCAATCCACTTCCATGTGTAGTTAAGTTCTAGCTAGCTGTTCAGGTTTGAGAAGTATACTCTATGGCTGACTGCTGACTCATGGGCATCTTGACACAAAAATGCAGGTCAGCTGTCACATGATGACATGAATGTGTTCTCTGGTGCTAAGCACTGGAAGGACACTGTTCGTGGAGGAGAAACCAGGTTTCAAAAGTAAGACATCAGTAACTAGAGTACAGAAAGTACCTTTAATCTTCAGATAGGTATAATTTTATTTTTTTATTAAAAAATATTTACTTATTTGACTATGCCAGGTCTTAGTTGGGGCACACAGGATCTTCAGTTGTGGCATGTGGGACCTAGTTCCCTGACCAGGGAGAGAACCCAGGCCCCCTACATTGGGAGAGCAGAGTCATAGCCACTGGACCACCAGGGAGGTCCCCAGACAGGTGCAATTTTAGTTCTTGATAATGTCTGGTTAAAATGGAAGTTGTCTCCTGCTAGGACTATGTTCAATAATGTAGCACATGTAATCATAAATACACTAGACATTAAAAAAATTTTTAAGTAGAGTAAACTCACTTTACTCTTCTCACTCACTAAAAGCACACAGCGCTCGGTAAACTGCTAGAATGGAAGAACAAAGCACAAAAGCCCAAAGCTGCTAGTCTATGTTCCAACCTTCCTGTCTTAACCATGCCAAATTCACTCTCCAATCTCAGGAATCTTCAAGTTTTCAGGTTTAGCTCTCATTTTGGCAGAACAGCATAAAAAAATATCCCACAAGAAGAAATTTGCTCTAGGACAGGAACATCAATCACTCTAAGTCATGAGAAGGGAAGGAATAAAAGAGCAACCTGTTAATAGACATCAGCAGCACAGTCAGTGCATGCAGGAGGCAGGCAAAGACACACATCTGATGGTTGGGGCTCACCTTGGCCTTCCTCTGAAGAATCTCCTGTCATTCAATCCATTTGTCTTAAGAAGTCTAATAGAAAAAGAAAAAAGAAAAGTCTAATAGGTAATCTCTCTGACAATGTGATTGGATCCTTTATCAAGAAAATTTTTAGGACTTCCCCGGTGGCCTAGTGGTTGAGAGTCTGCCCTGTAATTCAGGGACTCAGGTTCAATCCCTGATCAGGGAACTAGGATCCCACATACCACAGGGCAGCTAAGCCCTTGGGCCACAACTACTGAAGCCCATGTGTGGAAACTAGAGAGTCTAATTGGGAAAGATCCCACATGACACAACAAAGATCCTATGTGGCCCAGTGCAGCCAAATTAATTAAAATTAAAAAAAAAATTAAACCAAGTAGTTGCTGGCTGGAGATTTTCCAAAGTTTACATTTCTCATGTAAGCCAAAATAAGAAAAGAAAAACCCAGCATTACCCTTCCCTATGCCAACTACATCAGTACAGCTCAGGAGAGAAAAATTAAATAGGAGAGACTCCTTGTCTTGGCCGTGAATTGCCCCTGATACTTATCCACTATATTTAGAACAAGCAAGGGCTGCTTTATTTTCTGTAATTCAACTTAATTTCCATCCTCAAGGTTCCCTTCCTCCCAACTGATAGAATCTTCCCATTGAGGACTGGGCTATAGATTTGCACCTGGAATTTTGACATAATTTCAAAATTATGATGATGCTGAAGTATGGGGTTAAGAGGGTTCTGGTCAGCTGCAACTACAGTTATATGCATCTGCGTGGCCTTTTGGGTCTCCCCACATTGGTGGGCCACGGGACTTTGGGGAGCCTCCCTGTCTTTTTGTTTGCCCAGGCAAACCCACTCTGGGATGTGGCAGCTGTTTCTATCTTTAGCTTGGCCCCTTAGGACCTTTCTTCTCTCTCACTTCCCCATCCTAAATATTTTAAGATTTTCCCTTTTAAAATTTTGCCCCCAGGCTTCTTGCTAATGGAAGAAAATTTCACATATTGAGGCATGAGGAATTTTACAAGGAATGCATTGATAAAACCTTACAACCACATATATATGGTCGACTAATTTTCAACAAAGATGCCAAGGAGACACATGGGAAAGAAAGACACTCTCTTCAATAAATGGTTTTGAGAAAATTGAATATCCATGTGCAAAAGAATAAATTTGGATCCTTATCTTACACATATACAAACATCACCTCAAAATTATTAAAGGCTTAAATGAAAGACCTAAAGCCATAAAATTCCTCTTATGGACTTTTATTCTAGGGCTTCCCTGGTGGCTCAGCTAGTAAAGAATCTGCCAGAAGTGAGGCCTAGGTAAGTCGGTTTAATGAAAATGCAAATTAATGGATTAATAACCCCCTGCTTGGGAGGAAAGATTCCAAAGAGGAGAGAGATGAGCTTAGTAAAGGAGCAGGAGAGGAGGCAGGAGAGACAAGGTCTTGGAGGTGGAGGCCAGGCATGGGGCCTTGACCTAGGGAGGAGGGGCTGGGCTTACCCAGGGGGCAGGAGGTGTGTGTGCGGGGCTGCTGGTAGGTTACGCCTTTGCACCGTGATTAGGGGCGTCATGACTGAGGACCTCACGTTTTCCCAGTGAAATAGGCGAAGGCGGGGAAGCCAAGGGAATGCGAGGAGGGCCACAGAGTGACTAGGCAAGGAGCGGTGTTGACGGTGTCCCTGTGACCAGGGATGCCCGCCAGGGGCCAGCGGACCCCTCCAGCTACGCTCACCACACGGCGTGGGGCAAACTGCACTCCTGGAGTAGGGCTGGTGCTAGGTGGGGGAGCTCGGGTGGGTGTCGGGGATCCCTGAGAAGCCCGGGGTCATCCCTAGCCCCTGCACCTTCATCTCCCGTGCATTCTTGTCCCTCTTGCGCTCCATTCGCCACAGCTGGGACATGCTCTTCTCCAGGTTGGCGGCTCGGTGGCGGTACTCCATCTCGTAGTGCTGGCGGCTGTCCTTGGATGGGGTGGAGAGAGGAGGGAGACCCCCATGTCAAAAGGCTCAAGGCACCTGGCCTGTGGGCCAGAGCACTGGACAGGGGCAGGGCGCTCAGCCGGGAACGTGTACAACCTGGGACCAGTCTGTGCCCAGCACTGGCCTCAGTGTGCTTATCTGTCAAATGGGGAGAGGCAGGCCTGCTGGCGATGGGCTGGGGGTGGTCAGGATGGGTGGCCAGACTCACTTTGATGAACTGCATGTCCAGCTTGGTGTTCTTCTCCATGTGCTGCAGGAGGTCTCCATGGAATGTCTGCACCTGTGTGGAGTGCAGGGTGGGGTTGATCAGGGCGACCCAATCATCCCCTGGCCCTGGTGTTCCGTTGCCCACTCTGCTCCTGACATACCAGGCTCCTGACCAACCATCAGAGAAATGGGTATAACAAGAGACCTGGTTGGATGCAAGATTAAACAATTAGACATACAAAATATTTAGTGCAGCACCTGGCTTGAAACACACCCTCCATAAATGTGTGATACCTTCTGTTTCTCCGTGCCTCGATTCTCGATGCCTACCAATCTTCAAATACCAGCTTCCCTACCGCCTCTGCTGGGAGGCCCTCCTGACTCCTTAGGCAGAATCCACTACTCTTTCATTTTGTTTCTAAAATGGGTACAACTTCTTTGGTAATAACCAAATTTCATTCCTCCAGCCGTAGGATGGAATTTGTTGCTGGGTCCCTGGTCATAGCCCCATTTGTGGGAGCAGCAGGATCCAGGTATGTCCCATCTCTGTATTCCTGGCACTGAGGGCTGGGCGTGGCCCAGCAAAAGTGCTCACAACTGTTCACAGGAGTGGCAGCTTCCCAGGGCAGGTGACCAGGAGGGCCAGGAGGGCTACTGGGCTCAGGCTCAGAAGAGCTTCCTTCTAGAAGTTTTAGTTCTTTCTCCAATTTGCTCTGTAACTTTGGATGAGTTGCTGTCCCTTTCTGGGCCTCTGGTTCCCCACCTGCAATGGGAAACTTTTGGCCAGATGCTCGCAAGGGTTCAGCTCTAGAACCCAGTGAACTTTAATTCTGTGAGCCTTGGTGATCAGCTGGCATGTTCTCCTCTGTCCCTGTCAGCACTCCCTGGGTCACTCAGTGTTGTTGGGACATTGCATCTAAATTTTCCCAGCTGCCCCTTTGCTCTCAGGTTCAGACTGACCACTGCCACCTCGGGGGACCCTTCCACCTCTGCTCAGCCTTCTCTGTCTTCCTGGCCTTTCCCTGGGGAACCCCTGCTCAGGAACCCTCATTGGATCCTGCCTCCTGCCCCAGGGGTCCCCAGGCTATACTGTAGGAGCTCTGTCCCTCAGGAAAAGGAATCAGAAAGGCCAGCAAATTATAAAAGTTATCAGTGTTTCTTCCACAGCTGTTTCTGAAATCTTGTTAACCAGTCTTTAAGGGAGCTTGGGTGTGACCTCCTTGGGGCTGACCAGGCCTTACATCCCTGATTGTGGCTGTCAGTGTATGTGCTGGGGGTGGGAGTATTTCAAGCTGCTCTGAGTCCTTGTTTCTGCCCCAGAGGGGCCCTTTTTTGCTGGATCCAGGCAATAAGGAAGGGAGACTTCCGATCTGTACCTGCGGGACATCCCAGGTCAAGGTTTCTGCTCAAACACAAGATGCATGTTCCTGAAAATTCCCACATCTGACAAAATCACCCAATATATAAACAGGGCTTATGGAAGATGCAGGGTTGGGGCTGACCCTCAAAACCCTGGCAACCAGAGCACTAGTAGAGACAGTGAATGGTACTGGAGGGATGAACTGGAACCACACCAAAGGCCGTGGAGAAGATTTAAAATGCGCGAAACCAACAGAAAGGACACACCGGCAACATCTTAATTACTGCAGAGCTGGCATGCTGAGGCAATACAGGAGGTGGTGGGGCTGCCACCACGGTGAGTGTGGGAGGTGGTGACACCTGCTCCCAGCTTAGAGTCCCGGGAGGCTCGGAGCCCTTGCTCTCCCCAGGGAGGCCTGGGTGCAGGAGCTCTTTTAAAATGTTCTTAAAATACAGCTTAAAGGGCTCTTGCTGTCAGTGCAGTGACAAGTTGGGGGCTTTCCCCTTCTTCTTATTTCTGTTTGCCCTGTTCCCTTCCTCAATACTTAGGAGACATCACTTCTGAATAAGCCACCCCCATGTCATAGGATACGGCTCCTTCTGCCTCCAGTCATGTAGGAACTGAGTCACACCACAGAAATGAGTGTTAGGGCAGGACAGGTGGATTGCAATTCTTCCCATTACCAGGGCTTGGCTGTGATCACTGAGAGTGTAGAGGACACAGACCCAGGATGCCTCAGTCAGACAGGGTGCCGGCACCACTGGGTTAATGGAAAGTCATCATCGAGCTCCTAAAGAATTGGATCTAATAAGAAGTTTGATCCTTGAAGAGACCTTTGAGCTCTTGCTCTTGGGGAACCAGAGGGCTGCCTATAATTAAGCAGGTGCTTCTGAAACAAGGAAGTTGCCTACTCCAGCACGTGCTGAGAATTCCCAGCAAATCTAACAGAGACTGTGGTCCCCTGCTCCCCTCCCCATGAGATACGCTCCATTAGCAGGTCCTGTGAACTCCTCCGTACAGAAGATGAGAGCAGACCCGCTGTCATGAACATGCCCTGTAAGTTTCACGTGTCGAGGCAGTCCAGCAACTGAATCCATCGATACAGGACAAACCCCTTTCAAAGAACTGTCTCTGGGGGCTGACCACAACTTTCCTCCTCCCATTTGCTCTTGAACACCCTCCGTCACGTTACGGCCCCACCAACTACACCAACAAGAGTGTTGTCAAAATCACCAAGAGTCCATCCGCATCACTAGGTCCCATGATCAATTTTCAGGACTCACCCAACTTCTCCTGTCGTCGTCATCAGACATGGCTGACCGCTCCCTCTTCCTGAGACACCTTCCTCCCTCAGCTTGCAGCCCACCCCCCGTCCTTGTTTCCCTTGCACTGCCCCCTGACTGCTCTTCTCCATCTTTTTCTGATTCTCCCTCATCTCTCTGGTCCCCGAAGGTTGAGTTGCCCTGGGACTCAGACCGTGGGCCTCTTCCCTTCCCTGACTACATGGTGACCTCATGTGGTCCACAGGCTGCCGACTCCCAGATATACATCCCTGCCCAGACCTTCCCCCAAATCCCAGTCTTATCTGTATGTTATCTGGGCTCCATTCAGCCAAGAGGAAGAGACCAATACTGAAGATAAGCTACAAAGGTATTAACATAACATACAGATAATAAGAGTCCCTGAGAAAGAAATGCAAATAAAGAACAAAACATTTTCTAAAAAACTGTAATTAAAGAAAAAAGATATCAAACTACATATTGAAAGAGAACACATAACAAAGAATATCATCCCAGACTGACCAATATCAAGATATATTCTGGAAAAATAACTAGGCTTAAAAAAAAGAAAAAAAAGGGGTCAAGTAAGGCAAAAAAGATGGTTGGATGGCATCACTCATGACTCATGACTCAATGGACACGAGTTAGAGCAAACTACGGGAGACAGGAGAAGACAGGGAAGCGTGCTGGGCTGCAGTTCGTGGGTCTGCAAAGAGTCAGACACAATTTAGTGACTGAACCACAACAACAAAGGCAAAAAAAGCAAATAATTTGCAACGGAGAGTATAGATTCTTAGACTTTTCAATGGCAACATTCAAGATGCAAGATAAAGAAAGAAGGAGAAAGTAAGAAAGGGGAGGAGGAAGAGAGTGAGAGAGGAAAGAAGGAAGGAATGTGAGGCAAGGATTTTATATACAGCAAAACTGACTTCCCACAGTACAAGAGGAACAGGCTGTTATCTTGGTGTCACGACTCAGAACATTGTTCACATGAGCCCTTCCCATGAGGACAATCAGAGAACAAGACCAAAACACCAATCAAAACATGGACATGGGGTTGGAGGTGAATATTAAAAGTATAGATACTTGTAAACAAAGATCAGTGAGGGTGAAAGGGGAGCAGGCATGGTGCAGCAGCTCTGGGCTCCAGCAGTGTGGACAGAGCACAGCTGCAGCTACTGCGCTTTTCACATGTTGACGGTTTATGGCAACTTTATGTCGAGCAAGTCTACTGGCGCCATCTTTCCAACAGCATCCACTCACTGCATGTCTCTGTGTCACACGTCAGTAATTCTCTCAATAGTTCAAACTTTATTATTGTCACAATCTGTTAAGGTGATCTATGATCAGTGATCTTTGATGTTACTCTCACAAAAAATTGTGACTTGCTGAAGGCTCAGATGATGGCTAACATTTTTAGCAACAAAGTACTTTTAAATTAAGGCATGTACATTAGGGGTTTTTTTTATACATAATACAATTGCACACTTAATGGACTACAGTGTTGTACAAACATAACTTTTATAGGCACTGGGAAACCAAAAAATGTGACTCACTTTGTTGTGGCATTTGCTTTTTTGCAGTGGTCTGGAACAGAACCCACAATGTCTCGAGAGCATGCCTTTGAAAGTAGGGGGCGGGGGAGGCTGCGGAGAGCAAATGTAAAACAGACTTTAACTGTTTTCAGAAATGATATTGGTGGTGGTAGAATTAGTTTCATTATTCAGCGACTGTTGTGTCTATGTAGCATGTGGTATAGCAAATGGTAACTGTGGGGTATTCTTCTTTCTTTTTCTATGTGCTTGGGAATCATGACTTTTGGAGGGAGGGCACACTGTCAGCTTGCAGGATCTTAGTTCTCTGACCAGGGATTGAATCTACACCCTCAGCAATGAAAGCATGGAGTACTAACCAATGGATTGCGAGGGAATTCCTGAGTATCAGGACTCTTGATGTAGAACAAAAGAGACACCGGTGGAATAGAAAAGAGGTTAACTAAAAACCGGGTGCTAAATCTGCATTGGAAGTATCAGTATTAATTATGAAGAATTCTATCTTTATATATATACGTGTGTATATATATGTGGTTTGTACAAATGTATATATGTATCTATGTATGCATGCATCTGTGTATGTACCTAGGCGTATGTATATTATCTATTATATACACATATGTTTTTATATATAGCATTGGCCACTGAAAAAGTCTAGGAACAGTGATGAACCCAGTAGCAATGGACACCCCTAGTGAGCAGATAATGGTCTTGAATATCACTTTCCACTAAAAGCAGAAAAAATTTTAAAGGGGCTTCATGGAGAGAGGACTGATTCCATTTGTAGAGGAGCAGAAGTACCAGACGAGAACTATCTTGTCAGGCCAGGCAGTGAGGAAGCTGTCGGAACCGTGAGAGTTGTGCCAAAGAATTCACGTGCCAGACTGAAGAGGCTTCTGCTGGTCAAAGAGGGGACGCTGTCAATCTCAACGAAATAATGATTGCAAAGGAGTAAAGCACACCCCCTCCAGGCATGCCAAACGGATGGAACCCGGGTCTGAGCCATCCTCTGGATCCAGAGGACCAAGCGACAGCTGAGCTGCACCAGGAACGCTCAGAAAACCAAGTCAGAAGGCCCCAAGTCCTTCGATGGATAAACTGTAAGGAAAAGAAAGGGACGGTGGAGGAACCACTAGATTAAAAGAGACTCAAGAACGTATTTTAAAAGAGAGAGAGCAAGACAAGTTCTCGTGTCTGGGGACATAGGACTGGGTGATCAGTTATGAAGAAACCCAAGGCAGTGTCAGACCAGTGGTCATTTTTGGAGGAAGAGAGGGTCTGCGATTTGATGGGGGCCCATGGAGGGGCTTCAGGGAGGCTGACAAAGTTCCTGATCAGGATGGGAGTTCAAGGTGGTCTGCTTGATAATGATTCACTGAACTCGAATTTGTTCCATGACATTTTCTGTACTGGTATTTTATTTTATTTTTTGGCCACAAGCCATGTGGGATCTTAGTTCCCTGATCAGGGGTCAAGCTCATGCCCCCAGCATTGGACTATCAGGGAAGTCCTGTGCCTGTATTTTAGTTTACAACAACAAAAAAGGTTTGGTTTAAAAAAAAAAACACCAACAGTCCTGTCATTCCTTTGCTCAACACACTCAGAGGCATGGCCAGGGTCCCGACAAGGTCCACAGGGCCTGGCCCCTGTTAGCCAGGGGTCTTCTCCGCCCTGGCCCTCGATGCCTCCACTCCGGCCATGTGGGCTTCGTCAAGCCTTCCTCTGTGCTGACCCCTCTGCCCAGAACACTTCCCGCAGTTGTCTCCCTACCGCCTTCAGGTCTCTTCACAACGTCACCTCTCTAGTGCTGTCGTCTTGAATATCTGTTAAAAATCACATCCCTCCAACACTTTCTACTCCCTTCCCTGTTCTCTTGTCCTCCACAGCGCATTTTGCATCTAACCTATCACACATATGCTCACTCATTTGTCCTGGGTTTTGTCTGGCTCCTCCTTGGGGAGAGCAGGGGGGTTTATCTGCTGTATCCCCCCCTGCAGTGCCCATTGCAGTGCCAGGCATAGCGCGGTGAGTTGCTGTCAAATGAATGAGCCCAAGGGGGAGATGGCCTCTGGTGTGTTGGGCCCAGTGTGGCTCTGGCCAGGGGCCCTGCCCTGGTGTCACAGCCAAGACACCGGTACCCAAAGAGGGCAGCTCTCTTTACAGAGTGGGCCTGGGGGACACTTGTCTCTGTCCAGCCCAGGTGTGCCACGAGTGACACGACAAGCCATCAGACACAAGGAGAGGAAGCCACAGGTTGCCAGGGCAGCCTGTGCTCTGGAACTCCCCACCCAAGCCCCAGGAGGTGACACAGGCTTAGTACTAAGCCTTCAAGTGTCCGGGAAGTGGGCCAGGGGTATGGTTTTATCGAGTGGAGGTGGATGCTTGCTTTCTGCTGATTAAACTCTTCCCCATTTTGCCATGGCTATCAAACTGGTGAGTGTTTTATGGTGTCCCCAGATTGCACCCGGACATCCAGCGTTTTCCCACGCATAGGTTTGGGAGCCACGCAGTCACGGTTAATTGAAATTTCCTTCTGAGCTTCCCAAGGCCCTTCACACCCAGCTCCGTCCCCAGCTCTCTTCTGCCGATGCCATGCTCTGCCCATGCTCAGCCCACGGCACCCCCGGAAGGCCCTCTCTTCTCCCCTCCCTCAGGCCCAGCTCTGCTCCCTTTTCAGAGCTTGTTCTCTCCTTCCCAGGCAGCAAAGCCCTGCTCGGTGCCAGGCCCCCGTCCCAGGCCTTGGAGCCACAGAGAAGACCACATCCCAGCCCTGGCACAACTCCCAGTCTTGGCAGGGGTAAAGACAGGGCATCAGTTGTGCTTCTAATCATAGCTAAGGTACATAGAGGGCTACAGGGGCCAGGGTCAGCAATTTATACTTATACTTAATCCTCATAAGAATGCTACGAGGCAGTTTCGATTATCTCCATTTCACAGACAGATAAACTGAGGCACTGAGGTTAAGTAGCTTGTCCAAGGTCTCAAAGCCAGCAACTAGCGGAGCTGGGCTTTGAACCCAGGTGCTCTGGCGCAGAGCTGATTTTCTTCACCGCCACTTGCTAAGAACGGATGTGTGTGTGTTCTCTCTCGCTCAGTCATATCTAACTGTTTGCAACCCCAAGGACTGTAGCCCGCCAAGCTCCTCTGTCCATGGGATTTCCCAGGCAAGAATACTGGAGTGGGTTGTCATTTCCTCCACCAGGGCATCTTCCTGACTCAGGGATGGAACCTGCGTCTCCTGCCTTGAAGGCGCATTCTTTACTACTTGAGCCATCAGGGAAGCATAAGAACAGATAGAAGCATCTGTTGGAGTCAGAGGAGGAGAGACTGAACTTGCCTGGGTATCAGGAAAGATTTCCTGGAAGAGGGGACAACGGTGCTGCCTGCAAGGGTGGGGGTGAGTGGGTCTTCAGCTGGAGAACAGTGTCACAGCAGCCTGCGGTGGGAATACTAGGCAGGGGGTATTGGGCTGTGACTGGGGTACCAGGGAGGCTGCTGGATCAGCAGGGCCAGGAATCCCTTACCAAGTGGCTGAGTTTAGTTCTGCGGAGTGTGGAAACGTTTTCTCCTGGGAGTGATAAGGTCAGATCACTGGCTGCTCCCTGGGACAGTGGAGGGAGGGGTTGGGGAGGCCAGTAGGGTCAGGGCCCTGGGCCTGATGCACCCCGGTGACGGGCCTCTCTCTTCTGGGCTCCTCCACTCGCTCTGGAATCTTGGGTGAATGACTAGATCCCTGACTGAGTTTCCTCCTCTGTGCAATGGAGATGGAAATGCACCCGCCTGCTAGGTCGCTGATGCGCAGGTGAGCGCGCCCAGCAGAGCCTGGCCCCGGCAGGTGCGCCCAGCGGCAGGTGCAGCTGTTGTGTTACCAGAGTCCTCTCTGAGAAAGGGCGTGGAGGTTGGGCCCTTGTCCTCCACGGAACGCCACCCACACTCCCGAGTGACCCCTCTGGGCCACGGGGTCTGAGACTCACCACCACCTCCAGGTCAGAGTTCAAGTGCCGCTGGGTGTCGGACATCTGCACCAAGATCTCACCTGGAGGCACGGAGGGCAGCGGCCTCAGTTGGGGGCTTGTCTCATCACCCCTCTCCCCACCAGAAGGGCCTGCCCAAGCGGGGTTTGGGACCAAAGTCCAGGCATTTCCCATGCGACTCTGGGACTCTGGCAGCACCTGTCCTACCCTGGAGAACTCCTGCGGGGAGGGGCGAGGAGGGGCAGGGGCTCCAGAGGAGAGTCTGCGAGCTGGGCCCTTGGGCTGCAAGGCCTGTGTCTTTGGGGAGGACTTCCTGGAAGAGCCAGGCTGTAAAAGGAACCCTCTCTGGGACCCGAGAGTGGGGGGCAAGGCAGGCCCTCGGCCTGAGTGGAGGCACCAGGAGGCAGAGCCTGGGCAACAGGAGGCGGGCGGTGAGGCGTGGCCCCCAGGCCCCAGAGGTCAGCAGAGCACAGGGGAAGGGGCGCGCCTCACCCAGAATCTGCGAGGTGGAGCTCTGCAGGGCCTGCTCCCCGATCTTCTGGATGGCGTTGAAGTACACCTCGGCCGCCTCGGACAGAGCTGCGTGGAGACGGGGAGGCGTCCAGCCAGCCCCTCCTCTGTGCGCTCCCCACTCCCCATTCTGGAGGGCTCTCCTTCGGTCAGGAGAGTGGGGGGCGGCTCTGGGCTGGGGGGGTGGAAGAGGGAAGGGGCTGTCTCTTATACACATCTGCCACAGGTTGCCAGGGCAGCCTGTGCTCTGGAACTCCCCACCCAAGCCCCAGGAGGTGACACAGGCTTAGTACTAAGCCTTCAAGTGTCCGGGAAGTGGGCCAGGGGTATGGTTTTATCGAGTGGAGGTGGATGCTTGCTTTCTGCTGATTAAACTCTTCCCCATTTTGCCATGGCTATCAAACTGGTGAGTGTTTTATGGTGTCCCCAGATTGCACCCGGACATCCAGCGTTTTCCCACGCATAGGTTTGGGAGCCACGCAGTCACGGTTAATTGAAATTTCCTTCTGAGCTTCCCAAGGCCCTTCACACCCAGCTCCGTCCCCAGCTCTCTTCTGCTGATGCCATGCTCTGCGCATGCTCAGCCCACGGCACCCCCGGAAGGCCCTCTCTTCTCCCCTCCCTCAGGCCCAGCTCTGCTCCCTTTTCAGAGCTTGTTCTCTCCTTCCCAGGCAGCAAAGCCCTGCTCGGTGCCAGGCCCCCGTCCCAGGCCTTGGAGCCACAGAGAAGACCACATCCCAGCCCTGGCACAACTCCCAGTCTTGGCAGGGGTAAAGACAGGGCATCAGTTGTGCTTCTAATCATAGCTAAGGTACATAGAGGGCTACAGGGGCCAGGGTCAGCAATTTATACTTATACTTAATCCTCATAAGAATGCTACGAGGCAGTTTCGATTATCTCCATTTCACAGACAGATAAACTGAGGCACTGAGGTTAAGTAGCTTGTCCAAGGTCTCAAAGCCAGCAACTAGCGGAGCTGGGCTTTGAACCCAGGTGCTCTGGCGCAGAGCTGATTTTCTTCACCGCCACTTGCTAAGAACGGATGTGTGTGTGTTCTCTCTCGCTCAGTCATATCTAACTGTTTGCAACCCCAAGGACTGTAGCCCGCCAAGCTCCTCTGTCCATGGGATTTCCCAGGCAAGAATACTGGAGTGGGTTGTCATTTCCTCCACCAGGGCATCTTCCTGACTCAGGGATGGAACCTGCGTCTCCTGCCTTGAAGGCGCATTCTTTACTACTTGAGCCATCAGGGAAGCATAAGAACAGATAGAAGCATCTGTTGGAGTCAGAGGAGGAGAGACTGAACNGGCCACTGCTGAATATTCCAGATTTGCTGGCATATTGAGTGCCTCACTTTCACAGTGTCATCTTTTAGGATTTGAAAAAGCTCAACAGGAATTCCATCACCTCCAGCAGCTTTGTTCTTAGTGATGCTTCCTAAGGCCCACTTGACTTTGCATTCCAGGATGTCTGGCTCCAGGTGAGTGATCACACCATCATGGTTATTGGGTCATTAAGATCTTTTTATATAGTTCTTCTGTGTATTTTTGCCGCCTCTTCTTAATATCTTCTGCTTCTGTTAGATCCATACCATTTCTGTCCTTTATTATGCCCATCTTTGCTTGAAATGTTCCCTTGGTATCTCTAATCTTCTTGAAGAGATCTCTAGTCTTTCCTAGTTTATTGTTTTTCTCTATTTCTTTGCATTGATCACTGAGGAAGGCTTTCTTATCTCTCTTTGCTTTTCTTTGGAACTCTGCATTCAGATGGGTATATCTTTCCTTTTCTCCTTTGCCTTTAGCTTCTCTTCTTTTCTCAGCTATTTGCAAGGCCTCCTCAGACAACCATCTTGCATTTTAGTGTTTCTTTTCCTTGGGGATGGTCTTGATCCCTGTTTCTTGTAGAATGTCATGAACCTCCTTCCATAGTTCATCAAGCACTCTGTCTATGTCTAATAGAATCTATTTTACACTTCCACTGTATAATCATAAGGGGTTTGATTTAGGTCATACCTGAATGGTCTAGTGGTTTTCCCTACTTTCTTCAATTTAAGTCTGAATTTTGCTATAAGGAGTTCATGATCTGAGCCACAGTCAGCTCCTGGGCTTGCTTTTGTTGACTATATAGAGCTTCTGCATTTTTGGCTGCAGAGAATATAATCAGTCTGATTTTGGTATTCACCGTCTGGTGATGTCCTTATGTAGACTTGTCTCTTGTGTTGATGGAAGAGGCTGTTTGCTGTGACCAGTGCGTTCTCTTGGCAAAACTCAGCCTTTGCCCTGCTTCATTTTGTACTCCAAGGCCAAACTCACCTTTTGCTTCAGGTATCCCTTGAATTCTACTTTTGCATTCCAGTCCACTATGATGAAAAGGACATCTTTTTTTGCTGTTAGTTTTTGAAGGCCTTGTAGGTCATCATAGAACCAGTCAGCTTCAGCTTCTTTGGCATTAGTGGTTGGGGCACAGACTTGGATTACTGTGATATTGAATGGTTTGTCCTAGAAATGAACAGAGATCCTTCTGTTATTTTGAGATTGCATCCAAGTACTGCATTTTGGATTCTTTTGGTGACCATGATGGCTACTCCATTTCTTCTAAGGGATTCTTGCTCACAGTAGTAGATATAATGGTCATCTAAATTAAATTTGCCCATTCCATCCCATTTTAGTTCTCTGATTCCTAAAATGTCGATGTTCACTCTTGCCATCTGCTGTTTGACCACTTCCAATTTTCCTTTATTCATGGACCTAACATTCCAGGTTCCTATGCAATATTGTTCTTACAGCATCAGACTTTACCTCCATCACCAGTCACATCCACAACTGGGTATTGTTTTTACTTTGGCCTCATCTCTTCATTCTTTCTGGAGTTATTTCTCCACTGATCTCCAGTAGCATGTTAGGCACCTACCAACCTGGGGAGTTCATCTTTCAGGGTCCTATCTTTTTGCCTTTTCATACTGTTCACAGAGTCCTCAAGACACGAATACTGAAGTGGTTTGCCATTCCCTTCTTCAGTGGACCACGTTTTGTCAGAACTTTCTACCACGACCTGTCTGTCTTGACATGTCTACATGGCATGGCTTATAGTTTAGTTGAGATAGACAAGGCTAGTGTTGGATATGGCTTAGTGTTTAAAAAATGTAAAATTGGTCACTGTTTGCAGATACGTGTTTTAGAACACACCTCTGAAAATATAAAAGGAAGATAAATTTGCTCTGATTCAGTGACTACAGTTATAGTTATTACTGTTAATAAATATCAACTTACTCAAAAGAATATTCAAGAAAGAGCAAAAAAAATTTGCTTGTATTTCATGAGACATTTTAACTCATTTCAATCCCTCTTTTACTTATGCTGATGAGAATAATTTGTTGATATGCAGTCAAGTTTGCATCCATTAGCATGTAAAACCTAAGAATGAATAATCACCTAATAATTTGAATTTCTTTTAAGTAACTTACATTAAAATTAGATCATCATTAGTGTTCTAACAAGCATAGTATTGAAGACCCATAAAGAACTGACTCAAGAGATGTTAAAATTGGGTGAATTTTATCTTGCTGGAAACCTCAGTTCAGTTCAGTTGCTCAGTCATGTCCTACTCTTTGTGACCCCATGAATTGCAGCATGCCAGGCCTCCCTGTCCATCACCAACTCCCGGAGTTCACTCAAACTCACATCCGTNGTCGCTGGTGCAAGGACTTTGAAGTCTTAAAAAGCAGGGAAGGGTTGGGTGACCCTCAGCCCTGGGTGTGTCCCCGGCTTGTCCATCTGCTCCAGAGTTCGCAACCCTCTGCTGATTAGCGCTGGGGGTGGGGGCGGGGATGTCGGGAAATGGTGGGTATGTGAGCTCTTTGCACAGGCGCTGAGTGAGGGGTGAAGTTTGGCTGTAGGTGAGTGGATGGGGGGCCAGTCAGGGGGTCAGACTGGGGGTGTCGAGGTGGTCTGAGTACAGCAGTGGGCTCAACAGCTGGCACTGGGGTGACATGTAGAAGTGTGTGTGGGTGGGGTTCTGTGAGCCTGCAGGACCGGGCACCGCATCTCTGGGGGCATCTAGGGGGCACATGAAGGAGTGAGAGGGGTCTCCGGCCGCAGGGCGTGAGGGTGACCGTGCTGCGTGGGAGTGTGTAGGGTCGAGGATCACTGGGGTGCGAAGGTTACAGTGGAGGGAGCGATCACGTGGGTGGGGCCGGGCACTCACCGTGGAAGGCCCGGAGGTAGTTGTTGCCCAGGTACACCAGGTTCTCCAGGGCGGGGTTGAACTGCTCCAGGATGCTCTGGAGTCCGAGGGCAGGGGGAGGGAGGGTGGAGGAGGGGAGCAGAAGATGGAATGAAGGATGGGCCTCAGGATCGGGCGCCCCTCAGCCCCAGTGAGAAGCCTGACTTGGGGGAGCCCGCTTAGAACCCTGAAGTCACCCAGAATCCTGGCTCTCAGCTGCAAGGGCCTCAGAGGCCAGGATCCAGGCCAGCGTCTCCTTGGCCATCTCCCGCTCACCACCTGCCCAGTGGGCACTTGCGTCTAGAAGGTTCTCCTCCCACTGGGCTGAAGCCTACGGTCTATCACAGCACCCAGCTGGGCATGGCTCAACCTGCCCTGAGTCCAGGACCTGTGGGCTGCTGACAGCTGCCTCTGGGACAGGGGCAGAGCTTGCCCTGCTCAGAGTAGAGCCCCTCGGGAGCCAGGGTACGGCTGAGTCATGAGGGCCACCACATGGCCAGCGGAGAGCCCCCTGGGTGATGAACTTCAGACTTGGGTCTTGATTCAAATCCCAGCAGGCCCTCTTCCTCCCTTGATGACTTTGAGCAAGGTGTTTCACCTCTCTGCCCTCATTTTTCTTATCTGTCAAATGGAGTGATTATTTTCTACTCCACTGGTGGTGTGTTGTGAGGTCTACACATTGCAAGGGTCCTATACGCAAGAGGTGCTCAATAAATGTCTATGGAGACTACAGCAACCTCTCTGGAGTGGGGTAGGAAGTTTGACTGTGAGGCTGAGAGAGAGACAGAGAGGCAGAGACAGGGAGAGCCAGACAGAAAGAGACAAAAGGGAGAGACTCCTCCGCCCTGGGGTCCAGGTGGCTCTTTGGGTCCCCTGCTCCCAGGTTAGGCCACCCTGGGTCCTGTCCTGCTACATCCAGTGTTTGGGAATTGGGGCTCCGGTTGAGTGCTATCTCAGCAGGCCTGTCACTCATGGGATGAACCCCTGTTCTGGGAGGCTCGGGTTGGGGCTGGAGTGGCCAACTGCCCCCAGGGGTCCCCACCGGCAGACCCACAGCTCAGCCCAACCTGGTTCTGGGCCTTCAGCTGCTGCCCCGCTCACCCTGTCCTCCAGAGCCAGCTGAACTCCGAGTCCTGGGAGGGGGCCTGGACTGGGCACGCACTCACCTTGTAGATGGCCATGGTGGATCTGTAAAACTGGTCCATCTCGGGGGCCATGCAGCGGGCGTGCCCGGGCACTGAGCAGGAAGTGTTGGCAGGGCTGCGAGTGCTGGGGGTCGGTACCCTCCGATGACCACTGCTCGGCGGGGACTGAAGGAGGCAGCAGAGCAGGACCCAGCGAGGGAGGGCCGGCCGAGGAGGATGTGGCAGCTTAATTATTCACCAGCCAGGGATGTCAGAATGCGATCTGGGGTGTAACCAGACCCGGCGGGGAAGGCATCCTGTGACGCGGGTGGGTTCATGTGACCTGCCCTTCAATTATTTACCCCTGAGCCGCGGACCAGTGGGCACGCGTGGATGGTCACTCTCCTAGGTCACCACCTCCAGGAAGAGCCTTGCCCGGGCCAGCAGGGACCCCTGCTCATGGGGGGCCCCCCGCCCTCCCACCTGCCTACACTGGGCAGGGCTCACCCTACTGGGCTCGAGCTGTGCAGTGACCACCCTGAACCCTCCCTGACAGCCCCTCCCTGCAGGTGGAACACACCCACATCGCTTCATTGTTCTTNGCTCACGGGGGGCCCCCCGCCCTCCCACCTGCCTACACTGGGCAGGGCTCACCCTACTGGGCTCGAGCTGTGCAGTGACCACCCTGAACCCTCCCTGACAGCCCCTCCCTGCAGGTGGAACACACCCACATCGCTTCATTGTTCTTAGCCCCTTCTCTTCCTGAGTCCCCAAGGGCTGAGGCCCCCACCTCTGCTGCCGTCTGCACCCTGCTTCCTCCACATGCTGGAGACCGGGCGGCACAAACCTGGGAGTCACACGGACCCGAGGGCCCAGCTGCTCCCTCGCTGTGTGACGGTGCCCGAGCACCTTGCCCTCTCTGGGTCTCAGCCCCTCTTCTGGCAAGTGAGGCTCTCCCTTGCCCTCCACTATGGGCCAGGCGGGCCTGGCTGCTGCCTCTGAAAACCCACCCTCAAGGCCGGTTTTGGGGAGACTTAAAGGGAAGAGGTGCCCCTGCCCTGGGGAGCCTGGGAAACAGAGCTTCTGTCCTTCCAGCGTGGACCCAGGCGGACAACGGTCAAGGCCGAGGGGGGCTGGTGGGTGAGGGGCACTCACGCACACAACACAGGCCCACGGGAATCGAACCGTTTATTTTACAGTTGGGGCTTTCCCCCGAGCCCGCTCTACACATAAGCCACTTCCTGGCGGGAAGAATAACTGAAGTCACAGGAGTGACCTCTGAGAGCCGCTGAGAGCTCGTGGGTGGGGTGGATCTGAGCGGGAGGAAGGCTGGGATGTGTGGAGGGGCAAAGTTGAATGGGACACCCCACTCCGGGGTTCCCTCCTGAAGGGGCGGTGACGGCCCATTTCTCGAGCCCCACCCCAGGGGAGAGGGCCGAGGGTGGAAGGGGTCGTGCGGCCCCAGGGACCAGGAGGAGCCTGAGGCCCTCGGGGAGGCCAGGGCTGGGCACAGGCCCCGGCACCCTTAGTGTCTGACCCACCAGGGCAAGGGGCCTGAGGACCGTCCTTGGCAGTCAGGGAGTGGCCGGAGTGAGGCTCGAGTCTTTCTAAGCCTGGAGTGACACAAAGTGCCTGGAGGTAAGGACCGAGGGGAAGAGAGGCCTGAGGACCAGCCTCAGGCTGGAAGCCGGGCACCCCCGGGCCGGGTCTGTGGACCCAGAGCTGCCTGGGCCCGTCTCTGCCCAGCGGCGGTGTGGTGGTGGTGGTGGGAGCTGGAGGGGGGATTTGGGGGCCTGGCAGCCTCACGGTGAGAGCAGCAGCTGGACGAGCTTCTGGAACTGCTCCCGATGCTCGTAGATGTAGACCTCAGTCTCCCAGAGGGCGTTGACCAGCACTGTGTCGTTGACCTCGTCTAGCATGATGTCCGTCCCCAGCTGGGGGTTCAATCTGTCCAGGGCAAGGAGGAGGGGTCATGACTCCAGGACACTCGGCCCGGGTTGGGGGACGAGAGCTGGGACTGGGGTGGGCTTGGGACACAGAGCGGCCTCTTGGGGAAGGGGACATTCCAGCCTGGGGGCGGGGGGCTGGGGCCGGCCGAGCCCTCACCTGAAGTACTGGATGCCGACCATCTCGCACCAGGCCCGGGCCCGGTCCACAGCCCGCCCATCCGGATCCGTGCACTGGTGAGAAGAGGCCCCTGTGAGTGTTCAGCCCACGCGGCACCCACGCCCCTGCCCAGGCCCCCAGGTTCCAGGGCGGCTTAGCTCCCAATCAGCAGGGTGACTCTGGACAAATTCCACGGCTCTGTGCTGCAGTGCCTGTCCCCGCTACGCAATCAGAGCAGCATGGGCTGTGGCCGGGACAGGCGGCCCGGCAGGGTCTGGGGTCAGTGAGCGTGGAGGGGCTGAGCGGACAGGCCTCCATCTCCCGGCCCCGGCAGCTTTTCTCCATCTGACATTTTGGGCTTCCACATGGGCTGTGCGCGAAGGAAAGAATCCTCAGCTAAACAATAACTGAAAACCACGCTGCAGGCGGTCACCGAGGGTCCCGCCAGCTCTGAGACTCTGTACTGGGGATCCCCCCTCCTCTGAGCTGGCTAAGGAGGGTCCACGGAGCCCTGCCATCTCCCTGACACCCAGGGTTCCCACAGGAAGCCTCTTCCTGGGGCTGAGACCCCGAGGGGAGTGGGCTGGGGAGAGGCCATACTCACACAGTCCACCACCATCCTGCCCAGTTCCTTGGCCCCAAACACAGTCTTGGCCAGTTCCCAGGGGTTGCTGGGTCGGAAGACATCCACACAGGTCACAGGCACCTGCGGGGACCTCCCTGTCCCCAAGGAGACGACAACGGACAGCTTCTTCACCTTGTTGTCCTGGCCCTGTGGGAGCAGGACAGGTCAGAGCGGGCCTTCCCCTTGGTGGACCTTTCCACGGATGGGGACACCCAGGGGTAGAGGACGGGGGACAGAACTCTGATGGCAGAAGCACAGCTTCCCCTTTGCTTTGCTTCGGAACAAGTTCTGCTGCCAATCTTCTGGGCGACCTTGGTGACCCACCTACCCAAGCTCCTCATCCACTAAGACAGGTGAGGTCTGAGGACCCTTCTCCATCTCAGTCTCTCAGCGATTCCCTCTCTCCCTGCCCTTCTTCATCTGGCCTCTAGAGGGCACGTGTCTCTCTGCAGCTTGGGGCTGCCTCTGGGGCTTGGTGCTGGCCGCAGTGACCACCACGGCCAGCAGGGATAGAGGACACTCACGGTCATGCACTGTGCTAAACCCTTTGCAGGTAGGAGCCCCTGGAAGCCTCACAACAGGCCCAGGCAGGTTCTATCTGCAGCCCAGGCAGTGGCTGAAGTGAGGCATGGGCAGAGCCAAGCCCCACACTGCCTCTCCTAACATGCGTGGGCCTTGCCTGCCTCTGCACCAAGCTCCTTGGGCTCAGGGCCGCTTCTTTTCCTCCGGATCACTGAATCTGCACTGTCCCCTCCCCAAAGGCTTTGGGATGGGCCTCCTTTCTCCATGAGCCCTTTCCGAGCCCCCAGGCCTCTGGGGGCGGGGATGCTCCTGGGCCCTGCATCAATCTCTGTCACAAGCATTTGAAACACTTAGATGGATGTTCGCTTGTTCAGGGACTGTCTTCCCCAAATGTGAGCACCCCAAGGGCAAGCGTGTGTCTCCAGGCCGGGCAGTGTGGCTAGGCCTGTGACTGGCATGGACCGGTCTGCATGCTGTCCTCCCCACAAACAGCAGATGCTGTTAACTGATCATCAACACCCTTCACCACCTGGTCTGGACTACACCTCAGAATTCCTCTTAGCACAGTGCTTTGGGCAGACACCAAGCAGGTTCACAAGTGAGATAAAATTGCTGTCAAGGGCACGGATGAATGATCACATGAATAAAAGACATTTGCTCTCCCAGGAGTCAGTCCTTAGTAAGATTTGCAGAAACAAACTGCCACGGGCAGTCACGTCCAGCTCCCCCAACCGACGGTGGCTCTCACCTTGCGGATCAGGTCCTGGTTGTACTCATGGATCTCAGTCATGGCATCCAGCGTGGGGTTGTTGGCCAGCAGCCCACCATCCAGGAAGCGCCCGTTGGGCCGGAAGTAGGTGGGGGCTGCCCCACTGCTTCGGGCTGCCCGCCACACCAGCTGCTCTGGGGGTGGGGGAGGAGGAGGTTCAGTGGCACGAGAGATGTTGCATTTCAGATCTCAGGGTGTGTGTGTGTGTGTGTGTGTGTGTATGTGTGTGTGTGTACACGTGATGCTGTGTGAAGAGGAGAGGCTGGGGACGCTTCAGAAACAGGATGGACAGGCCATGCTTGGTGGAAGGTGGGGTGCAGCCCGCCTGAAGCCTGATGGCTCCCCAGCTCTGCCTGCCCTCAGCTGATACACTCAGGAGGGCAAACCAGCTGATACACTCAGGAGGGCAAACCAGGGCAATGGGCGGGATGGTGGTGGGCTGGGGGTGCCTGACAGCCAGGCTGCGTCTCCCACCCACCACCCTGCAGCCTCTCAGGCCAATCACTTCCCACAGATGCATCAAACATGGTTTTCACCTGAAGGATGCGTTGGAGGCTTGAGGTTAATGTTCTGGCTGAATCGAGGCTCCCGAACACACTCTGGAGCCTCATAATTCCGGAAGAGATGGAGTTCAGCTGGCTGCCGGTCGGACAGCGTTCCTGTGAGCATCACCCTGGAGAAACAAGGAGCAGGACGCTGAAGCCACCAACCCACCCATCCTTGACAATCCACCCTTGGCAATCCTTATCCAAACTGCCCATGCACTAATCCTTAAACCCAGCACTTCCTTCTGGGAACGCATCCTAAGATGCTCCCAGACATGCGGGAGATGGGCACACACTAGGCTATTAATGACCTTAAAGCAAATGGCTGGAAACAACCAAATGTCCATCAGCAGAAGCGTTCAATACACCGAGGTTCAGTGGGTCTGTGTTGCTGGAGAACGGCTGTCGTAGTGCTGCATGTATTAATGGGTGGTCAGCACCAAGATTTGTGTTTAAGTGGAAAAGCAAGGTTCAGGGCAGAGTGTGTGTGTGTGTGTGTGTGTGTGCACGTGTGTGTGTGTGTGTGTGTG